>SJYC01134560.1:0-149034 GCA_006408675.1 Madoqua kirkii
GGGCGCGGGGGGGGGGTGGGGGCTCTCTCTGTGCACCAAGGCCTAGCCGTCCCATTGATTCCCTGCCTGCCTGTGTCTGTTTCCAACTCAGGGTTACACAGATGATTCCCCATTCTCATATACCAGGTGATAACAGCTTTCCCCCAAGACCTACTTTTTGACATTTTGTCCATTTGGTTCAGCGGCAGATCCCTGGCAAAGAGTGGGACCTCAAGGCATTATTATTCCATAATCGAATGCATTCCAGTGAAGTGGATAATCATAAACAGATGACTGCATCTTAAGACTGAACCACCGGAAGGAAGGAGTCACCTCTGCTGCCAAGTGACCATACCCCAACTGTTCCTGGAACCGGAGTCTCCCCCTCTGGTGGTACAAGCTTCTGAAAAGCTAATCCAGGGGGCGTCGGCCATAGGGACTGCAAGGAGAGCCCAGATGCAGCTCAGAGTCCTCCCATATTTATTTCTGCTCCCGTGATATGCACCGCTCCCTTGTCAACCTGGTACAACATGTTTATTTAAAAGGTAATGTTGCCGTGGAGGAGTGCACCAGGCAATAAACAGCTTTTGCAGGCAATTAAATGCAGAAGTGAAATTGAGCTGCTGGTCAGTGGAACCAGCCATTCATCGTGAGTTTGTTCCAGTGTCACAAATGTTATTTCTGTTTCACAACAGGACAGGAACCTGTGATTGGGCCACAAATCTCCAGAGGCTGGAGGCAGACCTGAAGAGATTAAAGCAGCTCTCGACATAAGTGCAGGGAATCACCGAAGAAGAGTCCTGGGATGTTGGCCCTGGAGAATTCTCTAGATTTTTAAAAATAATCTTTTCACTGAGTAGGTGTTCAACAATTACTTGTGACTTGCATGACTTTATAGGGAGACTTATAGGAAGTCTCAGCTCTACAATGAAAAGTCAGTGATTTCTTTTCGTAAATAATTTAGGACCCTCCCCACTAATTTCTAAGAAGTCTGGCTTTAAAAAATTATGACAATCCCCACTAGAATCAATGTTTTCTAGGAACCAAAAAGGAGCTCTTGGTTCTAAAAACTAAATTTCACACTGTTCCCCACAAACACACCGATACACAAAGCAGCAAGGGAAGAAGAGAACATCATAGCTACCGCTCTGGTGAAGAATGAGGACGGAGTCAGATCTTAGCAAGAGAAAGTCAAGACAGTAGATGGTGGAGATGCTGCTTAAGCTTCAGGCCCTTAGGTGGAGCCAGGGCCAGACCAAGGGGGAGGTCCAGTGAGGGAGACCAGCTCAGGGCCCTCCAGGTGCAGCTGCGGGACACCTTCCACAAGGGAGACAGGAAATCATGGCTACAACAAGCAGAGGGGCACTGCACCCTCTCCCCTCCTGGAAAGCTTCCACCAGGAACAGGCAAGGCACTGTCCACAGAGCAGAGCCAGGGCGCCCTCCTCACACAGCAGAACAGCCAGGTGGGCAGAGGCTCTGCCCCAGATCACCATTCCCTATACCCCTGCCACAGAGACTTGTTGAAAAAGTGAGCTGTTCACTGTATTATTGCTAGGTGTTTCTATTTAATTATTGCTTCCTTATAACATACATGGTGCTTCGCTGGTGGCTAGGCAGTGAAAAACTGGCCTACAATGCTGGAGACCACCTGCAATGCAGGAGATGCAGGTTTGATCCCTGAGTGGAGAAGATGCCCTGGAGAAGGAAGTGGCAACCCACTCCAGTATTCTTGCCTGGAGAATCCCATGGACAGAGGAACCTGGAGGGCTATAGTCCATGGTGTTGTAAAGAATCAGACATGACTTAACAACTAACAACAAATAAATTTGTTTAGCAACTAAACAAATAAGATACTTCTTTCTCCTTTCTTAGAAAAGCATCTAACAGAAATCAACCTAAAACGTGTCCCAAATCATAAAACCCAACTGGCACTTTGAAAGGCCTAGAGGACTCCAGCCTGCAGATGTAGAAATCACTGAATTTCCTTTACACTCACATCAGCTGTAAATTCCAACACCTTTTAAAAAGCATGATTCTAAAAGTAAAACTCACGAAAAAGTAACGAAAATGAGTAGCCCAGAGGATTAAAGCTGACACGTGATTATTACAAGGAAGTCAGATCCATACGGCCAGTGTTAGAGCCCAAAGAAGAGGTGAAGTGAGTCTCGACAACTTCACACCAACAAATGCAAAATGGAACAGAACTGCTCAGAAGAAAATGTCAATGCGCGTTTTTCAGAAGTGGATATAAAAAGGTCAAAGATTTTCCCTAAACTCCCCAAATGCATACACCTCAGTGTGCTGGAATCAGTGTGGGAAGCACACACACAGTAAATGTGCCGAAAATGAGAACAATCCTCGCACAATTTGTATTCTACAGGTGGAAGGGATTTGGAGGTGCTGATTCTCAGTGCTTATGCGTGCACATTCTCACAACCTGCTAATCCAGCCTGAGAATGCTATGCTTTCCAGGCCTTGAATATGCCGCTGACAAACAGGCATGAGAGAAATGGTGAAAACTGAGAAGCAGAATGGCGCCGAACAAATGCTCCCTGATAATGCAAAATGCTTTGTTTTATCCTCGATATTAAAAGCTCTTGATTGCACACTATTTCAGAAACACAAACTTCATGTCTAAGAGACTGACCTCCACTCCCAGATGAAAATGCCCTCAAGTTGGCCAGCACAGCAGTGACCTAGCTCTTCCCTCACCTTTCTTCCGTGCAAACAAACAGACCATTCTGCATATCCCTTCCAGGGTGCAAATGCCACCACGGTACTCCCACCCAGAAGGCTGAGTCCAGTATTCTCTAAGCTGCTCTAGAGCGGGGCAAGGCTGGAGGAGGTGAGGCCTCACACAGGAGCCACTTACGAAACTGATTCTGGCCCACTGGGTGTTTACACAAAGTGATACTGAAGTATGAGAAAGTAAAATTTCAAAATGTAAACAAATGTACGCATATTTCTTTACAATCCCTTTCAGTCAACAGTTAAATGATGTTATGGGTAGAGTGAAAACTTTCTACACGTTTTGCGTAATGGCACACATGTGTGCTGGTTTAGGTGTACATGTATGTGTATATGTGTGGTTTCAAACATCCAGTTCACTCTCTGGGTAACAACCTACCTGCCACTGGTTTCCTGTCTGACCAGGCACATAAGGTGCTGGGAGGCTCCGGAGGCTGTTCTTCACAGGGGAGCCCCCAAGGGGATTTCCCACGTCCCCAGAAGAGGAGTCAGCAGCCAAGGCCATGGAGTACTGCGGGTAGTTGTACAGATTGTTGTAGTACGGAAACAGAGAAGGCTGGTAGAAGCTGCTGTAGTAGGTGGAGTCGGAAACGAGATCCGGTGCGTTCTCCACATGCCCTCTGCTGGTGACAGCAGGAATATCCTGGATGACCATTCGCCCCTCTAGAAAAAAAGAAAACAACAACATGGTATCCGTCTCAGGACCACAAAATTCTACCTGCACACCTTGCCAACATATGGGCTCCCTCCTCAAGATCTGCAGAGCTTCAGGCAAGGCTCCGGAACATGCTGCTTGCCCTGTGGCCAGAACACGGGAGAGTTCCGAAGGCTGGAGTAACCCAGGCAGCACAGCTGATAGGCACTGGTGATTATTTTTACTGAGAACGGCAAAAATATTTCAGGCAGGGGTCATTTTAATTACATAAAGCCTGACCACGTCTAACTTCTACAGAGAAATTTCCTACCCTAATGTCAAGAAATTAGAGATCAAATCTAGCTAAGTTGGCTATCTGCAAGTCTTAAAACAAAATTAATTGTACTTCACTTTAAATGAAGTAATAAGAAAATCTAGATGCCTTTTCTCGGAGAAGGCAACGGCAACCCACTCCAGTACTCTTGTCTGGAGAATACCATGGACGGAGAAGCCTGGTAGGCTGCAGACCATGGGATTGCTAAGAGGTGGACACCACTGAGCAACTTCACTTTCATGCGTTGGAGAAGGAAATGGCAACCCACTCCAGTGTTCTTGCCTGGAGAATCCCAGGGACAGATGAGCCTCGTAGGAGCCCATCTATGGGGTTGCACAGAGTTGGACACAACTGAAACAACTTAGTAGCAGCAGCAGATGCCTTTTCTTTGTGTCTGTCCTCATCAGTATGTCTGAAGGCAAAGCAAGAGGCTAAGAGTTTAAGCAAACATTGGTTTCTTTCATCTCCTTCTAACTAATCTTTCTTTATCCTTCCCAAGTCTGGATAATGGTATAGACCTGGGAGACAAACTTCTGTAAAAGGTGAGTTAGTGTCTATTAGACTTTGTGGCCATTCTGTTGTGGAACATACAGGCTGCTGGGTGCTCGCATTGCAATGAAACTTTATTCACAAATACAGGCAACAGGCCCAGTGACCCACAGGCTGAAGTTTGCAGCACAGGGTCTAGATGGTAAATCGTCAATTCCAATCAACAACTAAATGGACTTCTAAGTCATCTCTCCAACTTTTTTTTTTTCCCCCTTCAACACTTTTTATTAAACAATGTTCTAAGAGTTGGCCAGGTGTCTGAAATGGCTGCAAGGTATTAGGCTGCCCTGCCCATGTGGAATCTACAGTTTAGGATAAATAATGGGACTACAAACTATAACAAGGACTCTCATGCAGAAATACCTATGAACAATAATTAACAACAATGCAATCTCAAAGGCTAGAAAGATGACATACAGCCTAGAAAGAATTATAGAGACTGCCATTAAATAAAAACTGCACCTGAGTTTCACTTTAAAACAGGAGCAGGGGACTTCCCTGGTGGCCCAGTGGGTAAGATTTCACACTCCCAATGCAAGGGACATGGGTTTGATCCCTGATCAGGGAACGAGATCCCACATGCCACAATTAGGAGTTTGCATGCCACAAGTAAATATTTCATATGCCACAATTAAAAGATTTCATGTGCCATAACTACTATCTGGCACATCCAAATAAATAGAGGAGCAGAAAATAGGTGAAAATGAGAAAAGCAGGCTTTCCTGGTGGTGACTCAGTGGTAGAGAATTACCTGCAGGAGACGCAGGAGACATGGGTTTGATCCCTGGGTGGGGAAGATCCCCTGGAGGAGGAAATGGCAACCTGATTCAGTACTCTTGCCTGGGAAAGCCCATGGACAGAGGAGCCTGGCGGGCTACAGTCCATGGGTCTTTGAGTCAGACATGACTGAGCGTGAGCACAAGAGAAAGAGAAAACCGAAGACAGGGCAGCAAGGACACAGGGATGGAGAAATGGCAACCTGTTCAGTACTCTTGCCTGGGAAAGCCCATGGACAGAGGAGCCTGGCGGGCTACAGTCCATGGGTCTTTGAGTCAGACATGACTGAGCGTGAGCACAAGAGAAAGAGAAAACCGAAGACAGGGCAGCAAGGACACAGGGATGGAAGCAGGAAATGTGGGGGACTTTGTGGTGATGGACCAGCCCTTGAGGTGAAGACCTGGGTGAGAAAAGAGCAAGAGAGGGCCAGGATGACAGGCAGGCTGTAGACAGGCGAGGGAGAGCCCGCGATGGCTTTCTCAGCTCTCGCCAGGGTGTGGTGCAAACTGCTGAGGGTTTCTGGGCAAAGGAGCACAGAGCTGCACTGTGGGGGGGATTCAGCTGGCTAGCGGTTCTCAAGACAAGCTAAGGGAAGACAAGCCAGGGGCAGGAGAGCCAGCAGGAAGCCACTGAAGTAGTCAGGGAGAGACACAGCAGTCTGCAAATAGCAGCTGGGGAAGGCTGTGCCAGGGACACGGAGGGGAGGGGGGCACGGAAACGCATCAGAACTCAGGACCGAGGGGCGTCAGGAACTGAGACACGGAAGAAGGGGAAGGGTAGGAGACCTAGGCGGCGGCGGAGACCGAGGCTAAGCTCTGCTGCATCTGCTGCATCACGGGGCCGCGGGGCACACATGTGGGGAGGTTGAGTGAGGATGAGAAGCTTGGCACTTGCACTCCTGGGAGAGGCTGAGATTCGGAGTCACCACCCGGAGATGTGGACTGCATCTGGGGAGAGCAGGAGGAAGGTGTAGGGAAGAGTATGTTACGAAAGGAGAAGAGAACACCAAGGCCAGGACCCTGGAGGACAGAGGAGAGAGCGTAATAGCACAGAGGACGAAGTCGACAGGGACCAAGCAGGGCAGGCCACAGTGTCCACCAGTGCTAGGAGACCACGTAAAATCAGTTCTGGAAAAGAGCCACGGGCGGCTGGGCCTTTAGGGCCTCGTGGCTTTAACACAGTGAGAAAAGAAGATGCCTGCAGGAGATAAAGAGCAAGTGAGCTCTGTGAATACGGTGGCAAGCCTTCTCTCTGGTAGGAAGGGACAGCCCGCGAGCGGCATGCCCTCCAACGCTCATGGTGCATCCTCGTGCTGAGCACACTGCCACATACATGAGGGTAAGGCTCTGCAGCAAGGATCAATGAACAGGTTTTCTTCCAAGTAGCCTAGCACCAAAATAAATATGAGAAAAGACCAGAAGCTCCAAGGAGTAATGTTATTTCATTTTTAAAACACAGAGAAGAGTTGAGTACATGCAGGCAGGGGGAAGCTCATGAAGAGGAATTCCCAAGACTAGCAACACGTGGTCCAGAGCAGGTGCTCAGAAAGGGTCATCTGGCTGAATGTGGGCAAGGCATGGCTGAACGTGCACTTTCTGGAAGGTTCGGGAGACAGCTACCACAAAATGTAGTTTTACAGCCTCATTTTACAGTCAGCACTGAAGTCTCTTCTCTGCTGGGACACCAAGTCCGTCTACCGCAGGCTCCTGGAAATGCCTCATTAGGGACACCATCTTACAACATCTCTTGCCCTCCTCCCTACTCATCCTTCCAATCAAGAGATGAGAAGCTCCAATCCCATTATTCTATTCCAGTCTGGAGACGGCACGTGCCCTTCTCACCTCCTGAATTTCCTCGGTCCTTTCTCTTATTTTAAACACAGTTTAGTGGCAAATATGGGGTTTTCAGTATCTAGTTCTTTTGTTTTCCATGTCATGTCTTTACTGTCAAACCTTACTGTTAAAAGCAATATAAGTTTGGCAAAAAATCATAAACTATATGGTTACTTAAAAAAAGGAATAAATGACATCCTTACCATCCAGACAT
Source organism: Madoqua kirkii (assembly GCA_006408675.1). Classification (NCBI taxonomy): domain Eukaryota; kingdom Metazoa; phylum Chordata; class Mammalia; order Artiodactyla; family Bovidae; genus Madoqua; species Madoqua kirkii. The sequence continues at coordinate 7,070 of SJYC01134560.1, forward strand.
AAGCATTAGTGGGACATCCATACACAATCTCATAGGCATTTCAGATGCTCATCCCTGTCTCTAGAGTTAAAAACACTGGGTATCCTCAGGGACTGCCACTGAAAACCAAGCTTCTTGATAAAGAAAACAAAATATAATAGGAAGTAAAGAATTAAACAGAAACCCAAAGACACTGGCATTCTCAGATCAGGGCACAGGTTCAAGAATTTCTACATCATAACCCTAGTCAAGACCTTTAATCAGGGCTCAGTTTATCCACAACAAAATGTTGTCAGTAATAATCCTCAAGGTAACAAGAATGGCTTCAATAAACTTCAGACTAAATCTCAAATAAAATGCTACATCAGAGCAAAGAAAGGATTTGTTTTGCTACAGACGACAGTAATTCATTAACACACCATCACCTTTCCACTTACCATATTTTATTCCCTCTTTCAAAGTATATTGAGCTTTAAGAATAAATTAAGACATATATTGGAAAACTTTTGATTCATACCAATATTCACATAATAAAAATCACTTGAGCTTTATAAGAGTAAATGCCTACATATTTTAGACTTAAAATGTTTAAACGCTCTTAAAAAGTGACATTTTAAAAAGCACTGGGAAAGGGCACCCACCCCAGGGACGTGAGGAACTACCGAATTCTGTATTTTATAAACCACCAAATTGTATCTTAAAGATTCAAACTAAAACTTTACTTAAAATGACAGCTTCATGCTTCTCAGCCTTGATGTGCCCATTACCAGTGGGTGGGCATTTCCCAGGGCTGAAATAAACACCCGGGAAACTACATGTGTCTCACCCAGCGGTGCTCAGCGTGGGCCTCGAGTCAGCGGCACAGCCACCACCTGAGAACTTATAGAGAAGAACATTCTCAGACCCACCCCAGACTCACAAAATCAGAAATTCTGAGGGCTGGCCAAGCATCCTGAGTTTTAACAAAGCCTTCAAGAGGTCCTGATACACTGAAAAGCTCAACAACCACTGGCCTCACGATTCAAAGCAACTGCTCCATAAATTTTCCCTGAAAAAAAAATGATCCACACAGCCACCACCTGAGAACTTATAGAGAAGAACATTCTCAGACCCACCCCAGACTCACAAAATCAGAAATTCTGAGGGCTGGCCAAGCATCCTGAGTTTTAACAAAGCCTTCAAGAGGTCCTGATACACTGAAAAGCTCAACAACCACTGGCCTCACGATTCAAAGCAACTGCTCCATAAATTTTCCCTGAAAAAAAAGTGATCCCTGACTGGATTACTGTGACAGCACTGTTGTTGTTTAGTCACTAAGTCGTGTCCGACTCTTTTATGACCCCCACCATGGACCGTAGCCCACCATGTTCCTTTGTCCATAGGATCCTCCAAGCAAGAACACTGGAGTGGGTTGCCATGCCCTCCTCCAGGAGATCTTCCCAACCCAGAGATTGAACCCAAGTGTCCTGCTTGACAGGTGGATTCTTCACCACTGAGCCACATGGGAAGCTGCACTGCCCCATAAATTTCCCTAAAAAAACAGTGACTCCTGACTGGATTACTATGACAGCGCTGACTGGCTATCAAACGAGAGCATACCAACTAATTCCCCTGAATAGAGAAATTGGGCTGCTACAGAAACCGCTGCAGAGCTTGGATCACAAGCTGTAGCTTCTGTGTATACTGCTGCCAGACGGTTCTAACTGCCATGGGCCACATCGGGGCTTTGACAAACTATACCACTGCTCATCAGGCTTCCGGATTATCAAGAGGAGCGGGCAGTGCAGAAATCATTTATTCTTGACCTTAAGGTGTATTCTGGTACTTGTATTTTATTTCTTTCATTAGTTATCACAGAACAACCATGTCCAGGTATTGCAAAAGGCACAAAGAAAATTCAAAATGTTTCATTTCTTCTTAAGAGTGAGTTATCTGTTTGGGAAAGTTATGTGTTAGACCAAGAATCCTACAAACCAATAATCCAATGGCCACGATGACAGTATAGGCAGACGTCACCATCAGCAAAGATGGAGGTGACTCAGAGGTGGTGGGGTCAGGGAGGCAATCAAGAGAGAACAGTGTCAACATGATCGTGAAAGGGCAAAAGGACAAGACATGTCCTTTTCCAGGGACACGACCAGACAAGCCTAGGTGGAGTGCAGCGTCCATGTTAGGGGACAAGAGATGCTGAGGCTGGCAAGTTACTTAGGGACAAGCTGTGGAAGGCCTTGTCTGTGAATCCAGACAAGGGCTTCTGATTGCCCCTCAAGTTCCAGGGAGTCGATGAGTTTTCAGAGCAAGCTGCACTTAGGCGCTCAGTCGTGTCCGCCTCTTGCAATCCCACAGGCTGTAGGCCACCAGGCCCCTCTGCCCATGAAATTCTCCAGGCAAGAACACTTGCATGGGTTGCCTGCAAGGAGTGGGTTGCCATGCCCTCCTCCAGGGGATCTTCCCAACACAGGGATGAGAACCCAGGTCTCCAGCACTGCAGGTGGATACTTTACCATCAGAGCCACAAGGGAACGCTTTTAGAGCAAGGGAATAACATAAAAATGTTTTAGTAAAGTTAATCTGGTCCAAGCACAAAAGATGAATTCAAAACAAGGAGGTAAAAGAACAAACTAGGCTAGAACAGTCTCTTCTGTGTATATATGTGTACATGGTCTATAGACCAAAACGGGTAAGACTCTAACACTCCAGACCTGCAGGGGTAACTAAAAGGTTGCATAGGGAAGCTGCAGTAACAGGAAAAAGGAACCACATGAAGAACACTGGCATGTCTGCTGTTGTGGGAACTCCCTTCAAACAACCCTGTCACACTACTAACCTGTCACCCAGGGACCAGAGATGCCCCAGATCCCCTTTCAGATCCTTGCTCCACTGCTGAGAAGTCACGCTTTACTCATTGCAGCCCAGGAGGAACATGCAGCCTTTATCCAGGGTAAGGATACAAATAGGATATGCCACCTCTCCAACCTGGGTTACAGCAGAGTTCTCCAAAGAGTTACCAGAGACAGTCCTTCACCACTGAGGTGCCTTCAAAGTCACGCTAGTGAGTCAGGCTAAGTGTCATTAGTAATTGATGATAAACACAAAAGATTTCCAATTTGTAAGCCACAAAATGTTTAAACGAAGCATACGAAATCTGAAATGGTACATATGTATACACATGCGTGTGTATATATATTCAAAAAGTGGTGGTGTACAAACTCTTAACAGGCTACTCCTATTTTCTAAATCTCAGAAGAAATAAACAAAACAGTAAGCACTGACAGTTGGCGCTATACCCCCGAGCTGAATGCACGGATCTGTGTCAGGCCCTGACTGTGGCTGTGACCTCGTCCTGTCATACACACACCGTGGCAGGGGCTGAAAGCTGCACGGCCACCAGACTGCCTGTGGAGCCCAGAGCGGGATACTGAGACAGAGACGTCTGAGTCCGCCAGAAACTCGTAAGCTGCATCTCTCTCTTCGCTACTCCAGGACACCACCTGGCCAAGGTGACTTACCAACTACGTTCATAAGAACAGAGAACACAATGGCCTTGTTGCAAGAAAATGGGGTCGTTTCCTTAACCAGTCGTGCTCTATAGAAATTATCAACCCCTGTGTCTTCTGCCAAGATGCAAACAGAAGCATGAAGCCAGCGGCCTCAAGTGTTGTTACTTATGACTGGGAGAGTCCTAATGTGTGCTGTAAGGAAGAAAGATCAGGAGGTGTGGATTCTACAGCTAGGAAAGCAAGCAGGCCTGGTGAAGCACGTCTTCTGGAAAAATGACCAGCAGCAATCGGCCAACAGAGACGCTGCAGACACGCTGCCTATACACCTGATGTCTTTTCACTGCAGGGCTCCAATTTACAGCGCTGTATGTTTATCTACCATCCACACATCCAGTTCTTCAAGAAGGCTTCCCATTCCCACTGCTACTTTTTTTTTTTTTGCACTAACATATGCAGCGTGAAATATGATTCACTCCTTCCTGAAAGATCAATACCCACACATGATAAATACCCTTATCGATCCTGCAGTGTTATATGCTGGTCTCCGGACCCATGGCATATTAATGGTAGTTAACCAGTAATTCATTTTAAGGTATGTGAAGGCTTTTTCTCCCACTCTTGGCTAGTGTCAAGATTCCCAGAGTTGTTGCACTTTGAGTCCTTTATGTTCAAATCTGGAGCCATACTCCCTTTTCAATGACAAAACCAAACCCCACCATTTTCTATATGAAAGATCACATAGGAAACTAAAATTTATGATTCACAGCCATCTCATGTAAGCGGTGGATTTATGTATACTGGGTTTTATTTTTCTTTACAATCCCATCCCTTGTGTGGTGCTTGTCCTACTGAGCGTCTGGTTTTAAGAATTATCAGCCAGGCAGAACTGTGCACTGCTCAGTCTGAGATGTCAACATTACCTGCCAGCCACTATCATGTGCTGAATGGTAGGAAGGTACAGCAGAAGCAGAAGCTGTTGCTCTGTTTCTGTTTTTTAAGGAACATTATTAGGTCTTAAGAAAAGACAAAGTTGTTTGATGACATGTCATAAAATCTGGAGGAGACAGTGGGGTGCCTCTTGCTGGAACAACATGGAACAATGAGGCTTCCTCCTGCTCACTCAGGCCAACTCTTTGCAGCCCCATTAACTGCAGCCCTCCAGGCTCCTCTGTCCGTGAGATTTTCTAGGCAGGAATACTGGAATGGGTAACCCATTTCCTCCTCCAGGGGATCTTCCCAACCAGAGATCAAACCGGTGTCTCCTGCATCTCGTGTACTGATAGGTACACCACTGAGCCACCTGGGTCCTCAGCTTCCTATTTTTAGCAGTCTTTTCCATAAGGCAACCCAATGTCCAAACTAATCAGCTCCTGACACTGCTACACAGGGAAGAAAAGTCAGTGAGCTGATGCCTGGGCCCTCTGAAAGGGAAAGTCACTCAGTCATGTCAGACTCTTTGCAACCTCTTGGACTATATAGTCCACGGCATTCTCCAGGCCACAGTACTGGAGTGGGTAGCCTTTCCCTTCTCCACGGTATCTTCCCAACACATGGATCGAACCCTGGTCTTCAGCACTGCAGGTGCATTCTTTACCAGCTAAGCCACAAGGGAAGCCTAGGCCCTCTGAGCACTCATCCAACTCCAAGAAGGAAAGCTCACAACCCAATCAAAGGAATGGGTGGGCTTTCTGAGCTAAAGCAGAGCTGGTGCAGAAGCCTGATGACTGAGACAGTAGTGGGCCTACTGTTCACACCATTCAGTGGTGACCGTGATGGTGGACAGGGGCATCACCATACCTGCCACCTTCGCCCTGCTACTCATGTTCAGAGCAGTAAATTTATAGTGAGCACCTGTGTGTGTGAGGCAACCTGCCCAGTGCTTTGAGAGATAATGGATCTAGTCTCTGATGCTGCAGAGCCTTGCCATAAGGGGAGGTTCCAAGACACACACACATACGCATAGGAAAGACTGACCAAGGCTCTGGGAAAGCACAACTGTGCGGCCAGGAGGGCGAGACGAAACCCAGCCTTCAAAGCGCAAGTTCTGCCGATGCCAGCTCATTAACGGTACGCTTGTCCACAAGACAGGAAAGATGCTACAGCCCACTTCTCTCCCAAGGAATGGTTTTGTGTGTGGGTTTTTTTTTGGTCATTTGGTCCTGGAGGAATCTGTCAAGGTCACTTTTCTTTGTAGGGTGAAGGCGTTGCATAATAAAGTGAACCTGAAGTTGGTCTTTGAAGCCAGGAGCAGGCTTGGTTCAAAGACCTGTGAAGTATCAATGTCAATGTGGGATGCAAAGGTGCAAAGGGATCTGCCAGGAAAATGGGGAGGGGACTGCTGGTCAAGACCAGATCAAAGGAACCAAGCAGAAGAGTGGGGAGAGAGAGAGTACAAAGGGGTGGGGGGAATTCTGCTTCCAGGAGAGCTGCCACACTTGAAACACGCCGAGGCCGCTGGGGCCACTGAGAAGCTCTGTGAGTGACAAGCACATCCACTGTGTGCAGGAGCTCTCAAAGTGCTGGGCAGGGAGGCCCAGAATCTACGCAAAAGCCAACGCTGTCCTCTAGGAGCTTCCTCTCTGTGGAGAAGCATGCAAGGCAGAATTTCAGAGACCAGAGGTTTCCATAGTAGAAGACATTTTTAAACAAAGGAGGAGAGAGTGAAGATGAGAGCAAAGAAGCCCAAGCAAAGATAGGGGCCATGGCCCCAAAAGTATCTGGGATGTCAGAGCAGTCTGGAGAGCAGAGCAGGAGGGGCACAGGGTCCCATCAGGATGAGAAGGAGGGTGCTGTCCGAACAGCAGAGTTCTGTAACTGAACTCTTAATGGAGTTGGGACCCTCCTCCCAGGAAAAGCCCTAACTGGATTTGACGGGCACATCAAGCGCAGGCCTGGCTCTGTGGTCCTCGGGAGCGGCTGGTGGCGCGGCGGCAGCCCGCACCCCACTCACCGGCACCTGCCAGTTCTCCCAGTCCCGGCTTCTGCTCTGTCCCCTGCCTCCGCCCCTCTGTGGGGTGCTGCAGGATCCCCTGGATGCCCCGGAGGCAGTTTGCCCTATAGGGGAGTCAGATATGGAGGAAACTCCATGCCTCTGGTGTTAATGTCTCGTGGCCATGAAAGCCTACGTCACGGCCAAGAGGTGGTCTCCCTGTAGGCCCGACAGTCTGAGGCTCTGTCCGCACTGCCTGGCACAGTGGGGGCAGCGGCAGGGCTCCTGCGGGAGTGGAGGAGGGAAGAAGAGGGAAGGTGCCCAGTGAGCTTCCTCTCCACCCAGGTGTCCAGTCTCAGAGCTATCTTACAAGGAATCCCTCTCTCCAGTCTTTTTAATATTTCTCATACTGAGAAAATTTTACATCAGGAGCATTTTTGACTGACCATGTCCACATATTTAGGTCTCCACAGAAAAGGTCTGCTCTGAACTGTATTCCAACAGTTTACAATGCAGGAGCTTTACATATCAGGGTCTTTTTCTCAGTAGGAAAGGTGCTAAACAGAGGGCTATCAGTTTCTCAGTTTGCTCAAGGCCAGTCTCTTTCAGATTTGGGATTTAGACTCTGATCTTATAACTTTTCTTTAAAAATAAGACTGTATATGTATATAAGACAAACATATCACTTCAAGGAAAACAACCTTGCTCCTGCAGGTCCCCAGCGACAATCTGCAGGGAAAGATTGGACCCTTAAATAAATATGAAGAAACACAAAGCCAGATTATGTCTGGTATCCTGTCACGTGGCTTTCGGTCAACCCCAGATTTCACCCAGGTCAATTTATCATCCCTGGTTTTCAGTCAGGTACTTGTCTTATAGAATATCTCAAGCCATCAGGAACAGCACCTTAACCAACTGCTAAGAACTGGGCCCCAGGAATGGAATCTGCCTCCAAGCCAGCAGCTCTTACCTGGGGCTACACAGGAAAGGTGGAAGGGTAAAACCCTCAGGACCAGGCCACACTCCTAGGCTGGGGACCCAGGCATCCAAGCCCCAAGGTGATGCCAGCACCAGCAGGCAATAACTGCCTCAAACCCATCAGGGGTGGGTGTTTTAGTGCCAAGGGTTCCCATCCTCACACCTACAGAGGCGCTCCAAAAACACAGTTAAGATACCCTGCCCACGCCTCCTGTTCAAGGATCCATGAAGTCAAAAGTATTTCCACAATAATGTAAACCTATTATTGGCCTTTTTCACTGTGTTGACAGTTGCACTGATGATGCAGAAGCAATGGTGGAGAAAACCCTGGTTTCTTAGCAGTCTTCAAGGCAGTCCCACCAAGCTGTACTGAGTCACTGTACTCTTCACTGCTATGAAATAAAGTACTGTTAAATTATTAGGTCAATTTTGCTTAATATGCTCTTGATGAAGCAGGAAAAAGATTAATCAAATCTCTACCTTTGAGGGCATCTTCTTCATGCAGTGTGACCAGGTGGGAAGGACTCATAAAGCACTTCTGTTTTGCAGCGATGGTGTCCTGGGGAAAGGGTCTTGTGCAGATGTTTGAAAGAATAGCCTTGCTCATTGCCTTTTTTTTTTTTTTTTAATGAAACATCATTTACTTGGAAGAATGACTGATGACAAACTACGGTTACTGACACTTTGGTATTTGGCAAACATTTTCTTTAAAATGAAAAAAGTGAGCCTATCACGTCAAGGAAAACAACTGGCAGTATTTATTGCCAAAATGTTGAGTTTTCAAGTAAAACTCAGAACTTTGGATAACTTACATCCAACATTTTCCACTGACAGCTTCCCAAACTTCAAGGCTCTTTTGACAAAAATCAACAGTATTATTTAATGAGTGGGATTTTCTGATACTTTGCAATAAAAATGTCAACATTTGGGAGATCTGTATAATTCAGTGAACTAATATTTTCCAAATGACCAATGCATGACACTACAAAATAATGCATGGTCGACATATCCATTTACAGTGTAAGACGGATTTTAATTTAACTGAGTACAGAAAACTCATTAGCATGGTTTCAGACCTACACTGCAACTAATCTTTAAGAAATTATCACTTGTCAAGTTTTGGTCTAGTATCAAAGAATAGTCACAGTAACCTCAAAAGGTTATTCAAACACTTTTCTCCCTTTTCCATCTATTTATCTATGTGAAGCTGAATTATCCTAATGTATTTCAATCAAAACAACAGACTGAACTAAATACATATGGCAATCCAGCTGTGTTCTATTAATAAGCCAGACATATAAAAGATATTTGTAAAATGTGAACAAGACCACCCTCTCTCACTAATCTGCTTTGGAAAATAGTTATTTTTCATTAAAATGTTACTTACGTTAATTTTAACAAATTAGCAAATGTATTCTTGGTTTTTCAGTTTTAGTTTCTAATTCAATAAATATCAATAGATATAATTCACATAAACAAAAGCTCATAAACAAAACCTCTTTGAATGTCCTTGAGAATTTGTTGAAGAGTCTAAGAATTTTGAGAACCTCCATATCACAGGAGGCTGGATTGCAGAGTAACTGGAATCAGCGTCTCCTCTTGAGCTGCTTAGTTAGCAGTCAGCCAGCAGGACAGCCCACCTGGGCACACTTCACTTTACACCTTAACTGGGGATATTTCTGAGTGACACAGCCATTCACCACCACATGGGGCAGCGGGCAGCAGAGCTTTAGACCAAGAGCACCGACCCAGGCTCTCAGGTCCAACTCTTGATCAGATCTGGAATCCACAGCCTGGGACCTTGGATCAGTTACTTAGTCTACACACAGCACATAACACGGGTGAACACTGCTACTTACAGCACAGAGCGCAGACACAGGCTCGGTGCTTGACGGATGTTAGCTGCTGTCGTCACCACAATCACAACACACTGAGAGCCTCTCTCGGCCACCAAGCAAGAGAGCCACCACGCAGTCTGCCAGAGAAAAGCGCCCTTGCTCTCAATGCTCATCCTCAGGGACCCCAGGAGGGCTGGGCTGCACCCAGCGGGGCTGCCTGAGTGCAAAACAACTTGGACAGGAGCGGAGTCCTGGGCTCCCGGCCCTCTCTGAGGTCAGACAGTAGCCTTGAGTGCAGTCGGTGCGGTATCACTCCCCTAAGTCATAATCAGGAAACGCAGAACAGCCTGTTTCTCCCACGAGGCAGTCATGACAGGCTATATCAAATGTCAGACACAAACTTGGCACCTGGAAAGCAAACAACCCCTCCACTTGTGTACCTGCCACGAGCGGGTAGCATCTCTACTGAATGAGACACAACCAGCAGGTGGAGAATTGCTGGCCTGCCTTCCCTCCTGCCAGTCCCCACCTCCTCGTGTATCGAATTCTGCTTTCGAGAAGCTTAGTAACTACAGTGCTTCCCTTAAAGAAGATGGGGATTTTATTTATTTGGGGGGACTGCTGCCATTCCAGGGCTGAACTTTTAGCTCGCTATAAAGTTAATGTGCTATTCAATGTTCATTCCAGGCAAGGCTGTGGGGCTGTGTATTCTCTGCCACCCCTAGAAGGCCATTATCCGTAATTGCCCATTACCATGCATAATTATTTCTCCTGGCATGGTCTACGACCTCCAGGGCTGCACGCAGGCACAGTTAACTGTCCCTCTTACCAAATCTGTCAAGGAACCTTTACTGACGCTCCGTACACTGAATGGTATATTCCAAAGCCGACACAAGACCCCTTTACAGGCAAACTCATCTCAAATCACGAACGTTCAGATCCCCTCCAGATGTCCCTTTCCTACCTCCATGGAGTTTTCCCTCCCCTCAAATAACGAGAAAATAAAGCACAATCAACTCTTCATTATGTGGGGGCTGATAACCCAAACTGGGAATTATCTAGAGTCCTTTATCCTCCCTTTTTTTGGATTTGGCTGCTTAATTGTATCACGCTTTTTAAAGACTACTGGGAGAAGGCGGAGATAGTGGAGGGGAGCGAAAGAGAGGGTGAAACTTAAAATTTCAATTCAATATATATGTTCCCACTTCTAGTGGTTTTTGAGTAGGAGGAGGAACTATGTTCAAATCAGTGATTAAGATGAGATGTGGGGATTCCAGGTGCATTTAAAGTATTAATTCTAGAACTGACATTTGGTGACACAGCCCAAAATGTCACCTTATGTTTACCTTACTTTTCAACATTAGCAGGGAAAGAGGAGAGGGGTGGGCGACTACTGGCTGTATACTTAGATGGCTAAAATACTCAGCCATTCCTGGCATTTCTGTGTCTTTTCTGCTGCATCACTCAGGTATGAGACGTACTCTTAGCTATTATAACTTTCATGCACAAAAAGCTAGGAAGGAAGCCACCCCATCTTTGTATGGTCACTAACTCCAACTGCACCCAAGACCATCCACAGAATCTCCACAAAGGATACAACCCTTCACGTGTGCCATTCTGATTTTTATTCTGTCTTTCCTTCCTTTTGAATAAAACTCCTCTGAAATAAAAAGAAAGAGACTCTAAAAATAAACACCTGTCCAACCTTTCAACCTTGAGTTTTACCAAAGCCAGGGAAGGGAACCATAGAGAATTAAACCTAACATGTTGCAGCAAATCTGACAACAGAGAAGGTATAGGAAGGAAACGTTATCCTTCGTTTCAATACCTGGAGAAGCTCAAGTGGCAAGTCTAAGGATGTGTATGCGGTTGACAGCAAGACCCCATCTGACACCTCCTAATTCACCACCAGGCTGTGTCACTGAGGAAAAAGGAAGCCACTTAGATATGACCAATGAATACCTTCAGCTGAGACATCTGTTGCTACTGACCATTTCCTGAAGAAAAATACAAATGACCACTAACTATTCCCATGCTGGCCTGAAGGTGCATTAGACAGCAAAGTCCACAGACAGAGGTCAGGGAGGTGACCTTTCCACGGGGATGTCAGGCTGGGCAGGGGCTGAGACCGATGATTCGGTCCAAGGGCACGCCACCGCCCAAAACCCTGACCTGTGGCTCTTCTGACTCGTCCCCGGAGCAGCTTGCTCCAGCCCTGGGTCCTGGTCCAGCTCTCCTGCTGTGGCCTCGTGGCCAGCTGCTGCCAAGTATGTGGAGCTGACCTTAAACCACGCACACAAGCCACTACATGCCAAGTGAAGTGACTGCCCCAAGCTCTGCCTCTCCACAGTCAACTGCTCCCTCAAACGGGTCACGGACCACAGGGATAAGAAGGCACAGCGCAAATGCCACACCCGTGATGGTTCCTGCCTCCCCACACAGGGGCCAGCACCCAAATCCCCAGCCTCTGTACAGTCAGAGAAAACGCTGCCAACCAGGTCTCCCAAGCGAGGCTTCACCTGAGACAACGCCTTTCCTTTCTGAGGGGTGAGAGCCAGAAACCCATGGATTTTGAGACAGGCGGAAGCAACAGCTGAAGGACCATGAGGGCACTGAAAACTTGGGATATATACACACACGTGTGTCATACATATGTATACATACATGTGTGTCTACATACACATGTGTACATCTACGTATCAATCAACATCCTAACCGCAGAAAATAAAATCTCAGCTGAAATAAATGATTAGCCAATCTGGGCCTGTCAACCGCAAGGTCATCATGATGACTAAGGGCATGAGTGAACCAGCTGTATCAGTGACCAACTCCTTACAACTACTGGCCTCATGTCACCCTGGCATCATGTACATTTTCATCTTCCAGACCCAGGACCTGTGTTGTGCAGATTTTGTCCAACTGGGTCTCTGGAAATCTAACATGCTCTCAGAAACTGCACTGCACAGAAAGGTCACCAGTATCAAAACCATTTGGCAATTCTCCAAATAAACACAGAAGCAGGAACTCTCTGCGTGGGTACAGCCCATGGCATGGTAGGAGGACTACATAAACTCTAAAACAGGGGGCCCGTATCTGCAGCAGAGCAGCCGCCAACTCTGTGGGCAGCACCGGTGTCATTGGAGGCGGCGACAGCCACCAGCCTCACTCGTGCTTCTCAAGGTCTATTCCGTCACAAAAACCACACCGATTGACAAGTCAGAGAAGAAAGATGCCTTCTACTCAACAGCAAAGCAAGAGCGATTATCCGAATCCCGCCAACAAAATGCATACACTCCTATGAGCACACCAGTTTTGAGATGAAATTGTCTGCCCCCATTCCCCACACCCAGAAAGGAGACAACAACATAGGCAGAGCCTGGAGACTCACCTGAGGCTTGTCTTCTGTCCCTGGACTAGGCCCAGCCCAGAGTGGCAGTGAAGCTGACCTGAGCAGAAACCACAGGCCTGAGGCTGAAAGGATTTCAGAGCTACGGAGCTGAACTTACTGAAAAGACCACTGCGGATGCCGTCACGGAAAGGACTCCCCAAAAAGTCAACCGCAGAGGAGGTGACAGAGCTGCTCTTCTGTACAAGCTGAGCAGCCAGTCATTTATACCAGGAGGCCAACTTGTGAGCGAAAGCTCTCAAAAACCCAAAAGGTGCCTTCATTCATTCATTCCTTCTATAGCAACTGAGTGCTTAACGGTTGAATTCTAAAGTAGGAAAGGTCATTTTGTCATAACATTACCATACACAGGTAACTCACCTTAGGTTCAGGTGAGTCTGAAACAAGGAAGCCCAACAACTACTCAGAATGTGTAGGACTTTACTTATTGCAAGTCAAAATACAGACCGCAGACATGCATTAATAACAAAAATAAAAAATATGTAGACAAGGGGGAAAGACAAATAGTACAACAGGAATATGACACCCTAAGAAAAACTAAGAAAATAATAAGCGACAGATTATAAAATTTGCAGGGACTGAAACACCAAAATAGGGAGGAGAAACAAAGTCACTGCAGATTAAATATGGAGAGCTTTAAGCCAATTATAAAAGATCAAAGAGAACAAGAGAGGGGAGGAGTAGCTTTACAAGTAACCGAGACAGGAGACCTTGGGAGAAATATGACCAGGGTAAAATCATTACAGCTTACAGTGGAAGTCATCTAGGGACGGCTCCAGAGAGAAATTCACCAGAGGCACTCCTGAGAGAACAGAATGGATACAGCAAGCAAAGAGCTCTGTATTTCAAAAGGCACACAACTCCAGAGGGCTGTTTCTTTCTGTGCAGAACCATGACTAGGACTGGCAAGGTGAAGACTGCAACTGAAAAATGCTGGTGGCTTGAGCCATATTCTGGATTCCATACCATCCATCTGTGGCTAGGAGCCTGTGTGGTCTACGTTCCATGGCCCCATGGGATAAATGGAGAGGCAACTGCTGTGGAATTAGCAGAAAGGGTATCTCTGAAACTCACCTGACACTTTATCACCCGCCCCAAAATCTGATCTGCCCCTTTGAATAAGGTCAACTTCTCTCAAAGTCTCAATGCTTATTAATTACCTTAGATTTTAACCAAGAACAGCTGAGTCAAAAAAAAGAGCTGCTAACGTGAATGATGTGAACTTTTAACTGTAACGTCTCACTGGTGGAATAATCTGTCATTTACATACATTTTCAGTGGCTACCACTAAAAACTTGGTGAGGCTGCCACCTGGAAAGAGCTGCCTGTAGCTTATTTAGAAAGGTGCCCTATACATGGAGGAACACGGAGTCCTGGGTAAACTCAGGTCTTGAGTCCGGCTCCAATGTCTTCTTGCACTGAAGGGAAAAACTAGCTCTTCACCCTGATTCTGAGTAGTTAATTCTGTGTATTTTTGTTTGTTTAGCAAATACACTGGATGCTATATAATATCAAAATTAGAAAGCCAAGAAAGTACACAGTATTGGCAAGGAATGCCCACTACAACTTGCATTTAAGATCAGGGGTAATGCCTGATTTATCAAATTTTCTTTCTTACCAGAGATTCTACACATCACCATATAACTGTGAGGCTGGTTAAAGCCTATGGTATAACTGAAAATACAAAATGAGAAAATGTAGTATATTAATAATGTAGCACTTATTGAGAAAATAAATCTCAAAAAAAAAGAAAAGAGAGAGAGAGAGAACCTCTGGATATCAACTGTTTTGCTTACCATACTACCTGGATATAAACTGCTCACCTAGCTTAGTAACCTGGCTACCTAGTGGGTCCCAAATTACTGTCATGACCAGAGTAAGGGAGCTCAGGACAGGCCATGAGCATGGGCTGCAAGTCAGACTCAGGCTGGAATCCCAACTCCACTACTTAAAATACGTGTGATCTTAAGCATGGTATTGAATCTGTTTCTTTATAAGTAGAAAAAATAGTTCCTATTTTACAAAGTTGTTGTAGTGATTAAATGAGAATATAAATAACAAAGCAGCTAAGACCATACCTGGCATGAGGCAGACACTCAGTCAATGAGGGCTCATAGTACTGTAATCATTATTATCTCCTTTGAAAACACGATGCCAAAGAATTGGGAATTCAACAGATTACACACCCAGGCGGCAAAGGACAAAGCACTGCCCGTTCTCTCCCTTTACACTCAGGAATCAGAAAACATTATTCACAGTGGTGCATGGATCCTCAGTTTGAGAAACACCCCTTATTCCTGCCATGCCAGCTCCTGGCAACACAAACTAATGTGAGAATTACACTGCTTTCTATGCTCTGTTTCTTCAGTCCTACCCAATTCTCCCCTGCTCTTAGATGCAAGCTTTTGCTGCCTGTCAAACTCCTCTCTGTTGCTGTAAATAATCTCTCTCCCTCTTTTATATTGCCTTTCAAATATTTATAGACTGTTATTCTCCTTCTCTCCAAGCCATACATCATTTTTGTTGCCCTTCCCCTGGATTCTCTCTAGTTTATCTACATCTTTTAGAAAAAAACAAACCCCAGGTGCTTCATGATGAAAACAGCACAGCCAAAGCTAACAGCCCTGAGCCAATAAGGCCCCTTATTCAAAAGCCACCAGAAAACGCTTTGATGTGCTGCTTCTTCCTTTTACCCTGTAACTCCTAATTCCATCTCTCAGATAAAAACATGGGAGAGTGCGATAGGGAGGTGACCACCACCTCATCCAGCAGATGTCGGGGCTCCACAAGGCAGCAGCGACAGGGTGGGGTGCGCTGGGACAGCTGCAGACACACGCAAACTTGTTAATGAGAAATTATGCATAGTACCTGTCGCTCCTACTTGTGAATTCCTTCCTCATCCACCGCATTAGAAATAAAAGTGTTAGAATCATGTCCTTGGGACTCCTCTTCCCTCCCAGGCCAGGTCTGTACCAATATGCCTACTTTCTTCATTCAACAGGCAGGGTCCAAGGTCTGAATCATGTTACTTCTGTCCAAACAGAGAGGGGCAGCAAGACAGAGGAGGTGCTCTACCTGTTTTGCTGAAGGTTACTTCCTTCTACTCAAGTCCTGGGTGTTGGTGTGGTTCTCCAACACTCCCTACTCCCTTTTAAAAGGGTGAGAGATGGCTAACACTAAAGACATGTCTCAGTATAACTAAGAAAACATAAAGAAAAAAGCAAAGCCAAGAAAAGAAGGGGAACGCTCACTCTTACTTCACTGTGTGAGCATTAAGATAGATGCGCCTCAGAGACTCCTGGTTGCTGGTGTACAGGCTGGGCTGGAGGAACTGAGAAGGGATATATACGCCTCATCCAGAGCCACATTCACATGTCAGCTCATGGAGCTAGGTTTTTGAAGAACACACACACACACAAAGTTTATGGCTATAGGGTGGGTCATATCCGGCCTCATTCCTCTGCTCCTCATTGTAGTATCTGAAACTTGAGTTTGATGGCCTGAATTTCTGTACTTTGTTGTGGTTTACAAAGTTTTACATTAAAATCTTAGTTGAGCAACACACTGATTCTGTGAGATAAACTGGGAGGCATTATTATTAATATTCTATCTATTTCACAAATGAGAAAACAGACTACTCAGAGAAATAAATGAATCGCTCAAAATCAAAAATGGCTGCGTATCAGGCAAGTCTCTGGACCCGAGATTTTGTTTTTTCAACAACACAGAGCTTCCTCCCCAGGTGTCAATACAGTTCACCAGGTAAAAACAAAACTCTTGTTTCCAAGTGTCTTCACCTTGAAGACCTTTGGTCAAGCCTCTGCTACCACAGACCACTCTCTTAGAGGGGCATCTGGCATTTATAGATTGGTTAACGTGTTAACTAATCTGACACTAATCTGGAAATTGGTAAATAACAATTAGCCCTCACCCTGGGGGAAGCACAACCCCAAACATGGATCAACCAAAGCAGCAGTAAAATCATTTTGAAAGAGTCTATGGGTAGCACGCACTCTAATTTCAGGTAATATTGGTAAGGATAAGATTAGTCTCCAGCAGCCTGGATTATCTGACTAGATAAGTGAATCCCATTTTGCAGTCATGGCTGTGCTGACTTATTATACACCAGACAGTAATACTGGAATCTGTAGACCACAGCTCCAGACATGAATGTAAAATGGTTCAGTCACTGGAACCCTTAGCTTAACTTGAGCTCTGCCCATGGTTACACTGAAATGAGGGCATTAAGAGAAGCTGGAAGAGTGTGAAGAACATGTCAAGTGCATCTGCTCCACCATGGGGACATT
This sequence comes from Madoqua kirkii, assembly GCA_006408675.1. Taxonomy (NCBI): domain Eukaryota; kingdom Metazoa; phylum Chordata; class Mammalia; order Artiodactyla; family Bovidae; genus Madoqua; species Madoqua kirkii. The sequence goes on from SJYC01134560.1 coordinate 24,007, forward strand.
TCTATTTGGCTCTGGTCTGCTGATGGGGAACCAATGACCCACAGAGTGCAGTAACCAGGGCCAGTCCTCGGGCTCCTGGCCTTGCAATCTCCCCTCAGCTGTCTCAGTTAGTCTCCTGGCTTGAAATACCAAATCATTTGTGTGTGCGTGTCGGGGCGGGGCGGGGGAGGTTTACAACTCATATCACAAAGGGCCAATTCCATAATAAACAACTCTCAGATAAGAAATTCAATAAAGAAATAGACAAATAGAGCCCATAGAGATGGCTCACAGAAAAAATACAAATGATCTTGTAACATATGGAAAAATGTCCAGCCTCATTAACAAAGGAAAGAGGAAATATAAACTATATCAACGATATTTGTTTTCTACTGCTGTATGACAAACTGCCACAAATTTAGCAGCTTAAAACAATGCAAATGCAGTATTCTTGCAGTTTTCTGAGCCCATAGTCTGGTGTGACCCAGGTCTCTCCAGGCTGAAATCAAGATGCTAACAGGTCTGTGTTTGTTTCTGTAGGCACAGGGGAGGATCCCTAGCCCTGCTGAGCCAGAATGCTGGAAGACTTCAGCTCCCTGTGGTTATAGGACTGAAGTCCTGTTTCTACACTGGCTGTCAGCTAAGGGCTGTTCCAAGATTCTAGAGAACTCCTGAAATCTTTGCCTTGGCACCCCCTTCCTCCACCTTCAAAGCCAGCAACAGTGGTCAAGTCTTTTCCTGACTTTGAAACCTCCTGGCATCTTCTGTTGTGGCATCTCTGGTGCAGCCAGGAAAGGTTCTCCACGTCCAAGGATTCGGGCATTAGAATAGGCCCACCTGGAATCTGGGGTCACCACCCTGCTTGCAGACCCATGAATTAAAATCACATCTGCAAAGTCCCTTTTGCTCTGAAGGTAACATCTTCACCTGCCCCCGGGACAGGGGTGAGGACCTCTTTGGGGGGCCATTATTCTTCTGACCACCCCACACATACCGAACTTTTAGACTAGTAAAGCCCCACAGAACCTAGCGCTGCCGATGCCACAGCAGCGTCTCTCTGGAGGGAGTGCTGCGGGCGACATCTACCAAAACTATGTCTAAACTTGCCCTCAACACAGTCCTCCTTCCCCCATTTCTTTCCGGCTCTACTGTTGCCACCCTGGAGCAAGCAGCACCCCTGTGCCTGGCCAACTGCACAGTCTTCGTGTGCTCCCATTCAAACGACATGCCACACAGCAGCAGAGACCTCTGAAGAGAGATCAGACCACAGCACTCACCGCTGCAACACTCCAGGGACTTCCCATGGCACTCACCATAAAATCCCAGCTCCTGCGGCCTCCGAGGGCCAGCGAGCTCTGGCCCCCAGCTATGTCACCCTCGTACTCAGCACTGAGCACACCGGCCTGCATCTTGCTCTAAGCGCATCTCGCCCTGCAGTGCCTCGGCCTGGAGGGCTCTTCCTCCAAACCTTGACCGCAACGGCTCACTGTCACTCAGGAGGAGCTCGGATTTAATCTCCTTCGAGGGGCCCTCTTTCCCTAACCACCCTGTCAATGCCGTGACCCCTAGCAGACACAAGCATCCCATCACTCTGTCTCCACAGTGCTCATACTTTCTGAAAGCATCTTGCTCACTCACTGGTGTACTTGTTTATTCACTGTCTCCCCTGCTAGACGTGCAAGATCCATGAGAGACAGATGTTTTAGGCACTGATATTCACCCCAGGCCTAGAAAAGGGTCTGACCCAATGCAGTCACATAATGAATATTTGTTGAAAAAGTGAAAAATGAAACAGGTGGAAGAAAGAGAAAAAGGAAGGGAAGGACTCTGGGCCAAACAGTCGACTTATCAGCAAAGATGAATTCAACTCAGTTCAGCAAACATTTACTAGTGTTAGATGGATCCAATCTGCTTCCCAGAATTACTGCATATACTGTACTCTGGATAAACCCTCAACTACAGGACCAGAGTAAAGGGTGATGCAAAAATAGGGGGTAGCTTTATAAACACTGAAATCAATACCAAGTCAGCTGGGAGCATATACTGGACTGAGCTGACTCTGGGTGTCTGACGCATATCTGAGAACTCTCACTGCCAATAAACATCAGGAAATATGCTATTACTTGAATACTGAATTGGCACTTCCTCTGACAATCTTGGTCGATGGATATCGGATAAAATTCTCAAAGAACACGTAAAAAAAGACTTTTCATACGAGTCACCATAACATGTGATTCTTCCCTAATTACTAACATTTGAGATGGTTGTCTATACTCTCTGGTCTCCTTTGATGCAAACTTTATGTTAAACCAAGTCGTTTAAACCAGTAGTGTAACTTAAAAAAATGTTCAACTTTTCATTCTGTGGGAATCTGACTCTGTCTTTAAGTCTGTGCGTGAATGTCTCAACGAACCCTGGTGACGGTTGCCTTCGTCCTGATTCTTGGTCACTCTGTCGTCCGTCTCGGGGGTCCCCGGGTGTCCGAAGTGTCGTGAAGTGTCTCGTAAAGGTCCGAGTCTCAGGTCTAGTGGACCGTCTCCACGTCTTAAGTGTCATAGCGCGTAGTCCGGAATCGGACCCAGGGGACCGGAGTCGGGAGACTCTTTAAAATGATCTCAAATTTTCAGGAGTAGTGGGGTCTCCGTGTCTAATCTGGCCACATACCCGAAAGGACCACCGAGTCGACCACTTCTTAGGTGGACCCAACCCTTCTAGGGGACCTCCTCCCGTACCGTTGGGTGAGGTCATAAGAACGGACCTTTTAGGGGTACCTGTCTCCTCGGACCGTCCGATGTTGGGTACCCTAACGTTTCTCAGTCTGTGTTGACTCGTTGATTCGTGTCGTAATACTTGTTCCTGTCTTCAGTCGTTATTTCGTTTTTAACGTCTGGACCCTCTTCCTGCTTTCCTTTCTTGTCTACAACTGTTCTATTTTCGTTAGTAGAGTACACTCAGATGTCCAGGAAGGTTTTCGGTTCTTTCGGTTCGATTGTTTTCTCCGACACAAGTCGTTTTTCCAGTGCTCTCCCTCGCTTGCTGGAGCTCTCACTCGGTAGATTCAGACTTTCAGTTTGGGAAGGAAGATAAAGCCTAACGAAGGATGGTGAGGATGGTTGCACAACAATGTCAATACACTTAATGCCACTGAACTGCACACTTAGAAAAGTTAAAATGGTCAATTTTACGTTATGTATATTTTGCCACAATAAAATCTTTCAAAAATAAACTAGCTAGTAAAACAACTGATGAGACAGAAGGGCATTCACAAGATCCAGTGTGTGGCTGAGGGGTCAGTCAATGGACAGGATCCCTGAACCAGCAGATAACCAGGAACCCAAGGGTCAAGGACTCGGGGGGACACTGTGGAGCAGACAGGAGAAACAGCTAACACAGATGAGCTTTCTGACATTCCAAAAGTCTCCTATGGCAGGAAATGCAAGGCTGTATAGCACTACAACAATTCCTTACGTTACCACCTGTAAAAGTATCCCAATGCCATCAACAGCTATGACAACCTATGAACTGCTCTCTTCTCTGGTGATGTGGAGAATAGCTGTCCATTCTCCCCAGCTCTCAGGTTTCTCTTCTGCTTTCCACAGGAGTGATGGCAGTCTTCCACTTTTAGAGGCTTAAAGATAAAAATTATTCTTGCTACGTTTCTAGGGCAGTAGAATTCCCTCTCCCTTGTTCTGGGGAAACGCTTGTCACCCAAGGTCTGGAAAGTTGCTATGCCCTTCAGAAACAAATCAGTGGTTCTATCAGCCAATAATACAACAAAGAAAACCTGTCACCAGGTTCTTCTGTGGTTTAATTCCTGAAACATTATTCCTTTCACTATAAAACATATGTGACAAGGGGGGAAAAGAGGAACTTTTTAAAAGGCAGTATTAACATATTAATATTTCTAGTGATAATAAGATGCAATCCCAGAGACTCCTCCGTGATCTAAACTTCTGGTCACCAAAGATCCATTGACTGGGTTTTGTATCTTTATAGTTTCTGCCAGAATGAAGGCATGCTGCCTTTTAATTTTAAAAAACTTTAGCATGAATTTTCTGAAGCTCTCACACACTGCTGCTGGGAATGTGGTAAAACAGTGCAGCCTCTTTGGAAAATGCTGACAGCTCCTCAAAAGGTTAAACATAGTGTTACCGTGTGTGTGTGTGTGTGTGTGTGTGTGTGTGTGTGTGTGTGTGTGCGCGCGCGCAGGCGCGCTAACTCGCTTCAGTGGTGTCTGACTCTTTGTGACCTATGGACTGTAGCCTGACAGGCTCCTCTGTCCATGGGATTCTCCAGGCAAGAATACTGGAGTGGGTTGCCACTTCCTCCTCTAAGGGATCTTCCCAACCCAGGGATTCAACCCACTTCTTTTACATATCCTGCACTGGCAGGCAGATTCTCTACCACTAGCCCCACTTGGGAAGTGTTACCATATGCCTCAGAAACTGTGCTCTTTTGAATATACTCGAGAATGAAACATATATTAATACAAAACCGACATCAAGATGTTATGGAAGCATTGCTCATGACAGCCCCAAAGTGTAAGCAACCCAAAAGTCCATCATCTGATGAATTAAAAACTCACCATACCCATACAGGGCAGTAGTACTGAGTTTTTAAAAAAGAATAATAAATATTAATACAGGCTACAATAGGGGCAAATCTTGCAAACATCAGGCTAAGTGAAAAAACTCAGCTATGACCCTAGTGTAGGACCAGATGGAGATGACTACTAAAGGGAAGAGTTCTTTTAGGAGATGAAAACGCTCCCCAGTTAGATTACAGGGATGGTTGCACAGCTCTGTGATTTTACTTTAAAAATAAAAGCACTGAATTGTACACTTTAAACAGACAAAGTATACAGAATATGAAGTATACTTTAGGCTGTTAAACTAACTTGAATTTTTAGGCATTAAAAAAATCAGAAACACTTAAAAATATCACCAAAATTGCAGATTGATCAGTGATTTTACTCCGTATCTGTAGGTGGGTTCATGATCACTAACACAGTGTTTTAAAACAAAATTTCAAATTTAACCATCATTAATTTATTCAGCAAAAGTTTACTGACCATGTACTACAAAGCCAGGTACTGTACTATGCACATCAGCTACATGATGAATAAACTGCAATCCCTGCCCTAAAGATTGCATTTTCACAATGGCGACAGCAGTACAAATCAGTCACAAGCTTCTTTTGACTTTGACGTATGCTGTTATAAAACTAATTTGTTATTGTACAGCACAGGAAAATATAGTCATAATTTTGTAATAACTTTAAATGGAGTATGATCTTTAAAATATTAAATCACCATGTTGTACACCTGAAACTAGTAATACTGTTAAGTCAACTATACTTCAGTTAAAACTAATTTATAATTTTAAACACTGTATTTACCTTTTTAGATAGCTCCAAATTTTCATTCTAGCCAAGGTAGACCAGTAGGCCACTTCCTATATATTTTGTTGTCAACTTTTTTATAGAAATACTGTGTATAGAGAATTTCTATCAGGTCAATTAACTGCTATATTTAACATGTAAATAGAGACTGCCCTTAGAATTAATAAAATTGATTGAGATGCTATTTAAAACACAAGGCTATCAAAATGATCAGTACAATTAATCTTAAGGGTTTTCTTTCATTTAAGCCTCCTATTCTTCTTGCTTCAGTTTAAGGAGATTTCATTTCATTAAATATCCTGGAAATTTCTTTAACTCTGAAAATAAAATTGGGGAATACTTTTATCTGAAGGGCTTTTAAAACACAATTTCCACATCTTCCATCGACTTGAAATTGAGCTCTGCCTAAAATCAAACGGAGCTCATCTCATATAAGTGGCCAGAATCCTAGAAATATCGGCTCTGAGCTAATTTGGGTAAAATGTTTTGGTTTTTCATTTGAAATACTTCTGTGCAACATGGAAAAGTGCAAAGATAAAAAGGGAAATACTTTAACTCCATAGAAGATTTTTAGAGCAACAAAACTACTTGGTATGATACTATAATAATGGATACACACCATCATTTATTCACAGAATGTACAACACCAAGAGTTAACCCTACTGTATACTCTGGACTCTGGGTGATAGTGGCATGTCTGTGTCGCTCATCAGTCATAACAAATGTACTTTTGCAGGGGGATGCTGATACTGGGGGAACTGTCTACATGTAGGGGCAGGGAATGTATGGGCAATCTCTATACCTTCCTCTAAATTTTGCTGTAAATCTGTAACTTCTCTAATGAATAAAATTTATTTTTAAAAACTTAAATAACTCAACATCTTCAATTGTTAGTTCATCAGTCATTTCTCACTAGAAAAAACGGCATGGAGACATTATTCCATTTTAAAACTACCACACTGCGTGTTTGTGCAGCATTTGAACCCTTGGAAAGCACACAAGCAGGAAGGCATGTGCTGCCTACCGAATGAGCTCTTTCTCTGTGCTGAAGTGGAATTACTGCTAGCTGAGGAAGAGAAGTGAAGGAGGGTGTCCTGTCATTATCAGACACAGACCTGGCTGACCTAACAGGGGAAAGGTAAGTGAAAGCAGGCCACAGGTCACAGGTCACGGGCCTGGGCAGTGGGGGAAGGCCTGAGACGGCAGGAGGTGGCTCAGTATGGGGGAGTGTGAATGTGAGTGTGTGTGGAAGCCCAGGGTGCTCCAGAAGGGAGGGCCCCCGGAGATAACATTCAGGTTCTCACTTACAAAGGACACACATGCCAAACCAAATTCTCTACAATGCAGCCCTTCATCTGACAGCTCTGCACAGAAGAGCCGAGAATTATGGAGACTTTAGCATAAGCTCTGCATAAAATGGCCTTCTACTTGCAGCACAGCAGGCTAAGGAAAAGCAAAACACAGTATAAAATAAAACAGGAAGGAGCCCACATGTCAAACAGGAGGAATGCTTATGAGATTTTTTTCAAGTCAGCTGATAACTTTCAAAATATATATATTAATATATTACATATATTATGCTTATGAGATTTTTTTCAAGTCAGTTGATAACTATATATATGTGTGTGTGTGTGTATAGCTTAAATTTAGAAAGTAAAACCACAGAAATAATGCTGACGTTGTTATTAACTCATTGTCACTTATAACTAAAACTGCTCACCTTTTTTTCTGGATGCCTGCCTCCAAAATGGCTGGGAAGAAATAATTTGTTAACTGATAGTACACCTGTTAGCATATCTGATCCTGTTAATATAAAAGATAGCAAGGAACAGTGCGTTTCTTCAAAATGTTGTTCTTCACAGTGTTACCCACAATCATAGAATCTTTTATACTCATTGCTGGAGGAATCATCCAGCAGTGTTTTGATCGGACTTAACCATCTTCAGCTAAGGATCACAGAGACTGTGGTAAGCTAACTTACTCAGAGGGATCAGCTCTCCAATAGATGAAACGACAATTCAGCAAATTTAATTTCCTTCACAGTGGCCTCAGGATTCAGCCAATAATCTTGGCAATAATTCTTGGGCACTTTCAGGAGCCAAAAGGAGATAACTAAGAAGCCTCAAGGACATAAACATCTACTGGATTTCACTAAGCCACTGCCCTTGCAGACACTCAACATCACGTATTAGAAGGAGAAAGTGAGCAACTTGCCCCTCGTGGGAGCCAGCTGGTGGGCTGCACTGTTCCATAACATCTCTACAACTTTCACCCCGCGTCCTAGCCTTCCACACTGATATAACGGAATACAAGGCCATGGTCTAAAAAAAAAACTACACGCAAGTGGGAGCAATATACTCCTGCTATATTAAATACATACAGTATATATATGCATATACACATGAAAACAATAAACAGGTAAAGCTTCCACCTGTAATCCTGGGGTAACAAACAGAAGACCCACAAGCTGGGGATTCCAACGTAGTCGTTGAGTATGTTGTTGTACTCTGTAAATGTTTACCAATTCCTGCATAAAGTTAAATGCTATTTTAAAGAAATTCTTCTCTCTAGAGATGTAATCGTAGTTACATGTTTGTCAGCAGCACACCATGCAGGGCAGGAAGTTGGACCCCTCATGTGCTACATAAAACGTAAGGAACATCCTTCAATCTGTCTTGTCTGCTTCACTCTTTCTCTCTCTCCCTCTCTTCCTCCTTCCCTCCCACCCTTCACTGCCTTGTCCATCTCTCTCTTCATATTTATATAGTTTAATTTTACTGGCATTTCTGTTTTTCTCTTGCTCATGGCCCAGTTCAGAAGTTCAGGATCCCAACTCAAGGGCTTTGGTGGACGCCCTGTGAGCGATGACAATGGACGAGACTCCTGCCCTGCTGAGATGAGCTAGGCTGGTTCGGAAAGGCCAATCTTCCCAGAGCAGGCAAACCCTCCTGCCCTCAGCTAGCCCGGGGCACCACACAACCCCTGGCTTCCACACTCCCTCCCTTGGCGCGCTGGTTCAAGACTCTGAACTGACTCCAAGGTCCATCAGCTCCAGGAGCAAAGTAGGGAATCTGGTCACATCCGCCTTGACCCTGAACTGCTGCTCCTATTTGTAACTTTCCCTATCACCACTCTGAAATGCCCTGCAAGAACTTCTTGGTCATTTGTGAACTCCAGCCTGAAATCCTTCAGGCTTCACCATGTTGGGGTGTAAAATCAAACTCTGACACCCCCTTTCATGAAGTGCAATGTGGGATACAGCAGGGTAGGCCAAGTTCACCCATAGTTCCCAACAAAATGCCCAGGACTAATGCTGATCCATCACGGGCCTGTCCTTATATTTCTCCCTGTGAACATCAAGGGCTGCAGCTTTCTGTGCCAGCTGAGAATGGCGCTGCCCCTGATATGTTTCCATTTGCCCATAAGCCCTAAACTGCATCTGAGGATTGAACCATAAACTTTAATCATAACTGTCCTTTTGCTAAGAAAACACAGCAACTATTTCCACAGCCTCCCTTCACAGGCAGGTGGCAGATTTGTGGGCTCTGGGTTGGGACAGACCTGGACTGAACCCCAGCTCAACTCAGCTTTATTCTGGGGCAGCTTCCTTACCACCGGTTTCCTTATCTGTAAATAGGAATAATAACTCCTACTTCCTAAGATGTTTGTGAACATCAAATGAGCTACTCCCCTCTCTACTCCTCTGGCACCCCCACTACCATCCCCGCATCAGACCTCCAGCTGAATCCACCAGGTCTGCCCTGACCTGATGCTATCTTCTGGTAATTAGATACAGCTTAAAATCCCCAAGTGTGAGAATCATATTTCTGATAGATATACTCCTTCCTTCTTATGAAAAGGAAAGTGCTAAAACTGCTATAAGTATGTTTTATGGACAACAAAGCTAAAACAAGGAAATAATACCATCCCCTTTGTGAGCTAGAGATTCTGGAGCCCCAGGAACATACTCAAGGACAGGCACCAGACACCCCTGCCTGCAGCAGGGACTGTAACTCTGAGGCTCACCTGGCTTCTCTGGTGTCTTCTCATCTTGATAACAGTCAAGACTCTGAGGATCTTAAAAAGTCTCAAAGAGCTCATCCCTCATTTTTGAGAAGAGGAAACAAAAGACCACCAGAGAGCTTACGTGATTTGTCTAAGGTTGCACAGCTATTTAATGACAACTAGGCAGCTAACAACTTTAGCCCAGTGATTAAGCACAGCAAACTAACTTATGAAAAGTTTACTTAAAACTTACTCCAAGGTTACATTTCATGGAGCCTTAGAAGGCTCAAGATTCTGTGAATCTCAGTGGGTATGTTTAGTATGAAATATGTCTTTATACTTGCCAATGGGATGTCGCAGATTCTAGTTTGATGAGTTTCTTAGAGCCCCTGTATTCTAGACCAGTGCCATTAAATGGAACTTGGTGAGAAATGGAAGCACACACCATCTAACATGGCCAGCTTTAGCTACATATGTGCCTGTTGAACATCTGAAATATGACTAGCACAACTGAGAAACCACATGTTTAAAATTTTTTAATTTATTTTTACTGTTGTAAAATACATGCAACATAAGAACAAATATCTCAACCATCTTTAAGTGCACAGTTCAGTGATACTAACTACATTCATGACGTACTGCAACCATCACCATCATCCATCTCCACAGCCCTTTCCATCTTGTAAAACGGAAACCCTATACTCATTAAACAATAACCCTCTATTCCCCTCTCCCCTCAGCCTGTGACAACCACCTTCTATCTCTATGATTTTGACTACTTCAAGTATATAGGTGGAATCATACAGTATTTGTCTTTTTGTGACTGGTTTATTTCACTTAGCATAAAGTCCTCAAGGTTCATCCGTGCTGTAGCATGTGTCAAAATTTCCTTCTTTTTCAGGCTAAATAGTTTTCTTTTTACCATACTTTGCTCTTCCATTCATCTGTCAGTGGACACCTGAGGTGCTTCCACATTTTAGCTATTATGCATAATGCTGCATGAATATGGATGTAGAGATACCTCTTTAAAATGCTGTTTTCAATTCTTTTCAGTATGCACTCAGAAGTGGAACTGCTGGATCATGTTATAATTCTATTTTTAACTTCTGAGAAACCACCATACTGTTTTCCATAGCAGCTATACTGTTTTACATTCCTACTAACTGTACACAAAAGTTCCAATTTTTCCACATCTTCACCAATATTGTAATTTTCTGGTTTTTTGATGGTAAGCATCCTAACTGGTATGAGGTGGTATCTCACTATAGCTTCGACTTGCATTTCCCAGCATCTCTCCTTGAGCTTTCTACCACCTGTATATCTTCTCTGGATAAAAGTTTTAATTTTACTTCATTGTAATTAAATTTAAGCAGCCCAATGAGGCTGGAGGCTTCCATGTTGGACAGTGCAGCTCTAGAGCACCCAGGATTCTCAAGGTAACGTACAGATCCAGTGCAGTAAGCACTGTGAGATGTGGAGGCAGATGGATTTATTCAGATACTCTCTAGTCTGCCAGATGTGGCCAATCACTAAAACTTTTTATACCTCAATTTTCACATAGTATAATATAGAATTAACAGCTCCTTCTTCTGAGAATGAAATACACATCTATAGCCCCTGATATAATCTTAGCGCATGAGAGAGAATTTAAGTCAATGAGACATGCCTTGCCTCAATTCCAGTGTCCACTGAAACTAAGAACCCAGAATCTGTTTTTCTCAGATATGTTCCCCAAGTGGAATTGCAGTCCCTCCCAGAGAAAGGACTTTCAGCTTTAGGAAATAAGGATCTTTGGCTCCCACCAGGAGGATCCCCTGAATGGAAGGGGCTAACTGAGATGAATTCTGGACTAACTTCTCTGGTATTCTGTGATTTTGACTCTGTCCAGATTTAGCCTTGGCAGAAAATGACAGGAAAGTAGAGCTGTCAAACTTCTGGTTCTAGAATTCAGGCCCACCTCCTTTGTGAGGCAGCCAAAACAGGCCTTCAGAGCGAGGATCTTTCAAGAAACCCTCTAAGCTTGCATGTGCTTTGGGACTCAGAACCATCCGGAGGCCACACCCGTCTTCCCTCCAGCTGGCCCGCAGGCTTACCTGAAGCTGCCGCGGTGGGGGTGCTGGCCGGGGGCGGCTGCGAGGAGCTGCCGCTCTCAATCATCAGGCACGGGTTGCTGCCGCTGTTCTCTCTCTTGACCATCAGCTCAGCCGTGCTGGGCAGCGGGATGGGGTGACTGATCCCCAGTTCCTCTTCCTGGGCCTGCTGCCGTCTGAGGGCCACCTGGAAGCACAGGGCAGCAAGTCACCCTCCAGCACTCCAGAACCACTCCTACAGCTTTGCCAAAACCCCTGAAGCCCTGCCCATCCCAGACATCTCCATCCATTACCTCCAGGGATGAGGTCTGAGAATCCCTCATTTCTGCTCCCCCTCCCCCTCAGTCTTTTTATAGCCACCCAGGTAACTCTGATGTGCAGCCAAAGCTGAAAAACGGTTAAGAGTCAGAGGTCCTTTAGAGCTTTGAGTGAGTGCTCAAAAACTTTTCAATAAACAAATGTGTGTGCAGACTAACAGGAAAGATTGGATGAGAAAAAGCTGCAGAGTCAGCAAAGGAATTCAACGTGAAGAGCAAAAGTCAGCACTGACAGATTAGGAAGGAAGGAGAATGGGATCACTCACTGCTTCCTTCCACAAATATGGAAAAGGCCACTGTATCAGGAACCTCGACCAGCAAGATATAGTAAGATTAGATTAGATCCGAAGGTACTGTTTAAAAGGAGAGACAGGAAGCAAACATGCAACTACAACTCAAGACAACACGTGAAGCACCACAAGACAGGCATAAAAAGGGCTTTAACTGCAAGGATGGGCTGCGGCGGTGCTGCAACAGGGCCATGAAGAGCCGCATGAGTGAAGCCTGACAGGCAAGGATGAAGGGGCAGAGCTACCCCCAACAAGGGAGCAGGGTAGACAATGAAGGCAGAGGCTGCTCAGGAAACCCACAGAGCCCTATTCTGTGGGGTGGAGGGATTGTGGAGGGAAGTAATGGGAAAGGGGGGCTGCAATATGGTGTTGGAAGTCCCTGGAGAAAGAGGAAGAGGTGGAGATGGAGAGAAAAGGAGAAAGCACGTGTGATATCCTCCAGTGGGGACTGGAAAGGACCCAGCATACCAAAGACACTCCTCATGGTCCCTCTTCTTTTAAATAACAGTGAAAGGTTGAAAAGTTGTGTCCAAAAACAAAAATTGTATTTTTGTTTACAAGTAACAAAAAGAAGCAGACTTTTTGTTGAAACTGACCACTGGTGATAATGGAGCAAGAAAGGGAAGTACCTGTACCTCAGAAGCTGAAATACAAGCCCAAAAGTTGACATCAAAATGGAGAGCCAGAAGCATAACTACAATTTACAGACTGTTTTACGAAAACTGTAATCTTTAAATTTAGAAAGATGATTAACTTGGAAGTAATTTTACTCCTAAAAAGAGGAGTCTTTAACTTTAAAAAAATCTTTGAATAATCAATTAAGATTAAATAATTAATTCTTGAGTTTTCTATTATTAACCAAGTTTAGAAACAGAATATTAAGGATTTGACTACAAATGTTTAAAAGAATACCCATGAACTTGTGAAGTATGCCAGTGCAACAAAAAAGTGCTTAAGCTCTGGTTTACACAAATCTCACACATGCACACAACATACAAGAGTATTACATAGTCCATAAACTAAAAATACTTTTACAAAGACCTCTCAGGAGCTCTTAGGAAATGCTATTTAAATAGGGAAGGTGAGGCAATTGATTTAAAAATGCAATTATTTGGGGGTCTTAAGATCAATTTCAAGCTATTTTAGAATGACTGTTACATGGTTGTTTAAAGGATTTCACTCAGCACAGCACAAGCCTTCTGGTGTGGAAAGTACTAAAGTTTTATACTATTAAAATAATTTTGAGTTCCTTTTGTTTTCAACATAGCGAACAGCCTCCTTACAAATTAGTACTCCTACTACAGCTTATTCAAACTTAATGGCCCTACTTGGATGCATATTTTTCTTACATTTTGAGAAAAATCCCCCCCAAAGCATACTCTCCACACTAAATATTAAAGCCAGTAGGTAAATATTCAGAAATAATTTTTCTACCTACAAAAACAACTAAATGTCTTTTTTTTTTCCACAGTAAGTTCACAGTGATGCATTTAAACGTTATATTCAGTATATTCTTTTCCACTATAGATTACGCTAAAAACCAATAAAGAAACCAGGTAAAACCACCTATATTTCCATGACTACCCTCACCGTCAGTGAAGACAGAATCTAACTATTTTAAAACGTTTTTTTTAAATGAGTGTATATAAAAAGCATAATTTCTAAGAATGTTAACTCCTGTTAAAGGCTCTTACTGATACCATTTTCAGGGGAGGATATTTACCCGTTCCTAACCAAAAGTAGCACGTCGTTAGTAAACGTTTCTTTGTAATATTTCATTGTAAATAACCTGTTTTAAAAGGATGGGAAAACTTTCAGCTGGAAAGAATGTGTATTATTCTCTTCTAAAAATTCTTTTAGGATACCAACGACTTTATTTCTGTTAAGGTACAGTACTGCCCTGCTTAGGACGCTTTAAAAACACACACACACCAGAACAGCAGACAAAACCGCAAACGCTTGCATTTTCTCCTCTGCGTGGACGTTTAAAATTCTTAAAGTGTGTTTTAAAACACACACAAAGTAACTTGTACTTGAATATTTTCTGTGGAGACAGCAAACTTTAAAGCGCAAATGAAATTTTCCTAGTGCTCAAAATGGCTGAGCCAGGATCCTCCGCGGCGAATACGAAAAAGAGCGCCAAGAGCACAGCGAGGACCACGCCGCGCTGGCGTCCGTTAGGGCGACTTTTCCAGAAAAGCAAAGACTCCCGCCGCGACGCCTCATCCGCAGAGCTGCGGCCGGCAGGGTCTCTGCTCCCCCCGCAACCAGCACCCTGAGACGGCACCGTCCAACACCCCCCCCCGAATTATAAGCGCACCTCCCTGCTCGGGGCGGAGTCAGGGATCCGAGGGGGCAAGCCCCCCCAATTCTGCTCAGAAAGTGAGGTCGGATGCCTAGGGCTCCCCGAAGGGGCGAACCCCGTAATTCTCTGCTGGAGAATGAGTTTAGGAGTCTCGGGGACTCCCAAGCAGAGCGAACCCTGCAACTCTCGGCTAGCTCTGAAAGAAGAAGTCAGACAGCCAGAGGATCCCCGAAGGGGCGAACCCCACATTTCCCGCTGGGTCAAGGATCCGGAGCTTCGGGAGCCGAGTGAACCCCGCACTTCCCTGGCTCCGCTTGTGGCATTGGAGACGAGTCCAGGCCCTCGGAGCGTGGCTAGGACCCCCGGCCCCGAGCGCGCAGTGGCTGTCGGCAAGCACCGCCACCCTCCTTCCGAATCCGCGCCCCGCGTGGCGCTCCAGGGACCCGAGGGGCTTTACTCGAAAAATTCGGGGTTGAAGCCGGGTTCTGGACCCCCGCACTCACCTGCGCGGCCATCACGCGTTGTCTCTCTGCTATCAGGTTGCATTTCTTGCACTGGCAGTCACGCCACATGCAGAAACGCTTGTGGCCCTTGAGCGGCGACGCGTAGCCGTGGTTGCGGCACCGCGCGCACTTGGGCAGCCGCGGAGACTTCTTGCCTGAGACGGCGTCCATGCCAGACGCTCCTGAGCCGGAGCCGCCGCCGCCGCCGCCGCCACCGCCAGTGGTCCCAAGCGGCGCCCCGGCCGCTTTGCCGAAGCCCCCGGCCTTGCCCTGCGGTGGTGCGCCCGGGGTTTGCTGGGCCTCCGACGGTGCGGAGGACTTGCTATACGCATCGTCGTTGGGCATGGTGCCCCAAGGAGAAGCGCAGGCTCTCCGGTAGCTGCAAGGGGGTCACCCGGCCGACGGCGAGACGGGCGAGGAGGAGGCGCAGGACGCGTACGTTCTGCAGCCGGAGGTGCAGCCCGACTGGCGAGGTCGGGACTCGCAACGCCCAGAGAGGTGGGGGGTTGTGCCCTTTATTTTTGCGCGCGCGCGCGCGGCACAGAACTCTTGGATACTTTTTAGAACGTTCCCGGGACTGACTGGGCGGGAGAGAACTCGAGGGAGCGCAGTCACGCCCACCGCCCCCCAGTTCTAGCTACTGCGCTCCCGCTGCGTGCAAGCTTGCAGGGTCTGCAAACACCGAGGGCGCTGCTGGAGGTCTGCTTCGAGCGCACACCTGGAGCAGAGGCGCTCCCCGGGGTGCCCAGGCGGGCTGCCGGAACACGCTGTACCGAGGACGCTGGGCTCCAGCTCAGCAAGGTAGCTGTGCAGGCTGCTGGGAGGAGGTGCAGACCCCCCTCTGGAATCCTCCCGCTCCCTTTCCCTCAGTGACGCCCTTCTGCAAGTTCCATAGGACAGACTTTGGCAGAGGCCAGCTCAAAAAGCAGTTTCTTCCTCATTTAAGATAAGTCTGAGGCTGAAGGCCTGAACAAAGAGAAGCCTCTGCACTTATATCAGCAAATAAGACCCACAGTGGGAGAATGGGTCCATGCGCACCCCAAATTTGGCCTGTTCTCCAGTTGCCTCTTCCTGCACCTGTGTTCACTTGCTCAAGAGATTTCCACCTGCTGGCTGCATATAACTTTCAAATCTACAGTTTTAGTTCTTACTTCTCTCTCTTCAGTGGCTTACAGCTTCTGCCTTTGAAGCAGACTCACTTAGGATCTGCAGGCACTGGAAATCCGATCTTTTAAAACCTTGGTTGGAAAATAATAAATAAATAAAATTAAAAAATAAAAACCTCTGTTGGGGTTGCGGGGGACAGAAATGAGCACATTTATCAAAATTCATTCCACACTTAAGGTCTGTGCATTTTAATTATACTTCCCAAAACCCCAAATCCTCTTACAGCCTTCCCCTCACTACCCCTCCCCACCATTCTTGTCTTCTCTCTGCACTCCACAGCAAATCCAACCCATTCTTCCTGCACACCCAAGTGTCCCTCTAAAGCCAGCCCTTCTCATGTCTGAATCTCTGCGGTAGCGTCCAGCCGGTCTCACTGTTTCTTAGTCTTCCAGTATAATTCCATATTCCATGCACACAGCAGTTGGCTCCTGAAGTGGCTTTGTATTGTTTTCCACATGAAAAACAGAAGTTAAGGACCTGAGGCTGCATCTTAAAGGACTTTGAAAGATTTCCCTCTGCATTTTTCAGCCTCATATATTGAGTAGTTTACCTATCAGCTTGAGCTTTTTGTTGATTTTTACACACCCTTTTTGTTCGATGCCATGTCTCTAAACTTGGGATGGCCATTGTCCAGCCAGGGGTTGGAGTGGGGGTTGGGGGCTGTCCTTATATCTCTCCCCTGCTTGCCTTTCCCAGTGATTTTCCCCAGTGTTAGTACTCTAGTTTCAAATCCTTGGCCCTAACAGTAGGAGTTAGGTCCCCAAAGGATCCTGACATCCCACTTTACTTTTCATCAAAATGTTTGTCTATTGACCCTCTGGTTTAGCAGATTAGGCTTCCCTTATAGCTCAGTTGGTAAAGAATCTGCCTGTAATCCAGGAGACCTCCATTAGATTCCTGGGTGGGGAAGATCCCCTGGAGAAAGGCTAGGTTACCCATTCCAGTGTTCTTGGGCTTCCCTTATGGCTCAGCTGCAAGAATCTGCCTGCAATGTGGGAGACCTGGGTTCGATCCCTGGGTTGGGAAGATCCTCTGGAGAAGGGAAAGGCTACCCACTCCGTATTCAGCCCTGGAGAATTCCATGGACTATAGAGTCCATGGGGTCGCAAAGAGTTGGACTCGACTAAGCGACTTTCACTTTTTAGCAGATTAGCATTTTCAGCCCTGAGCTCTGAAATCTAGCCTCCCTTTCCCATTCTTATTCTGAGGCCCCTCTCACAGGCTCTTTCACTCAGCCTGGATTTTCTCCATTAGTGTCCTCACTCTGAAAATTAGTTCCTAAAGAAGCATCTAGCTTTACACGACACTGCATATCCTACCCATCAAGCCAGCAAAGCTTTACTTAGGACAGGGGCCAGGATGCAACCATCCATCTCAATCTGGAGCTTGTTAAATGATAACCACTATTTGGTTCAGGAATATCCATCAGCCTTTCATTAAAACACACATACCAATTACTGTTATCTACTATTTACTTTTCTTTTTCCATATTTCCATTTTAATACATTACCCAAAGCTGCATCACTCTCAAGGCCAAGTCCAGTTCCAGAGAATGAAGTCAATGCCAGAAGCAGCAGCTGTCAAATCCCAAATTACAGGGGAACACATGTTTCTTACGAGCAGCCCCTCACTAGAGTCTGTGATGGAGGGACTTAAGCTTCCTACAGGAAATTTGGGGCTAGGAAGCTGTGTGACCAAGATATTAAACCTACAGTGTCGTGATGAAATTAATAACCTAATAAGTTTCTATTCGCAAACCACAGAGAAGGTACCAGACACAAGACAATACAAAAGGAAAGTGGGAAGACCTCAAGGATGAACAGAGTTGTCCTGGATATTTTGAATAGTTTGGCCCTGTTGTCCCCCTTTCTTCGCTCTCTTCTTTGCAAAACAAAACTGTGAAGTATAATGGTGCAGATCTGTATTTACTGAGGTAGAAAGATGTCCAGGGCATACTGGTAAGTGGGAGGAAGAAGGGAGTTCAATCCTAAAACATAGCAGGGTTAGGCAAAGACTTCTTAGATATGATGCCCAAAGCACAAGCAATGAGAGAAAAAAATTGATAAACTGACTTCATCAAAATTCAAAACCTTTGTGCTTCTAAAGATATCATTAAGAAAGTGAAAATACAGGACATATCTGATGAATGACTTGTATCTAGAATACATAAAGAACTTTTGTGATACAATAATAAAAAGATAAACCAACTGAAGAATGGGCAAATTTTTGGATGGATATTTCACCAAAGAAAATATCTGAATGACCAATAAGCACATGGAAAGATGTTTGATATCATTAGTCATTTGGAAAATGCAAATAAAAACAATGCAATATCATGTCACACCCACAAGAATGGTTATGCTCAAAAACATAGCAAATATTGGCCAAATGTGGAGAAACTAGAATACTCACGTATTGCTAGTAAGAATGCAAAATGGCACAACAATTTTGGAAAATTTTACCACAAGACCCAAGAGTTTCATTCCTAAATATCTTACCACAGAAAAATGAAAACAGGTCCATACAAAGACTTGTATGTGAATATCATAGCAGCATTATTCATTTGAAACAATCCAAATGTCCACTAACAGGTGACTGAATAAACAACAGTGGTATATTCACACAACGAAATATCATTCGGTCATCAAAAAGGATGGCGCGTGCTGACACATGCTGCAGTAGGGTGAGCCTTGAGAACATTATGATAAATAAAAGAACCCAAATTCTTTTGTATGTTCCCAATTATACAAACTGTCCAGAATAGCAAATAAATACAGAAAGAGCAGCAGCTCCAAAGCCGGAGCAGGAATGAAGAGGAAGTACCAATGTGTATAAGGAATCTTTGTTGGGGGGGAGGGCGGTGATACAATGTTCTAAAATTGAATCATGACAATGGTTGCAAAACCCTGTAAATTTACTAAAATTAGTTGTATGGCTAAAACAAGAGTATTTTATGGTTTATATATTGTATTTCAATGAAGCTATTTAAAATTTTAACTAAAAAAAACCACTCAGGATGTACAATATGGTTCCATTTCTGAAATAGGACTCAATGCATATTACTATCTGCTTGAGTAGTTTATTTAATTCTCCATGAGTTATAGGATTGTGAGTGATAGTCTCCTTAGACTTTGTGTGTTTCTTTGGGAGCAGGCCCATGTTCTGGTGCCCTCCCTCCTCTCTTCCCTTGCAGCCAGGTGATAAGAAATGACATCTGAGCTTGGGCCTTGCAGACTCTTCTCTTGTCAGCCCTGTGCTCAACCCCAGATCACCAGCATTCTTAGCATTAGAACTTGGAACCCAAGCTGGTCTCACAATGAATTATTATGTGTTTTGCTTTCCAGTTATCATAGTTCTGTGATACATCTACTTTGTTTATTATCTGATTTTTTTAAAACAGGCATTACTGTCACCATCAGAAACAATACACTATTTTCTTGGTGAGGCAGTATAGCATCATATTAAATGTTTGGCTCTGTGATACTAGGCAAGTTTCTTAACTGCTCTATGACTCAGTCAGCTCATCTGTAAAAGGAGAGTAATAATAATAACTACCTCAAAGGATTTTTAGGATTAACTAAATTAGTTAATACTCACAATGTGCTTATAAAAGCATGCAGCACACAGTAATATGTATGCCATTACTATTATTATTCACATATTTGAAATTTTTAAAGAGTAGTGAAAAAGCAAATGGATATAACCTTCACTTACTAGAATAACTTAGAAGGAGGGGAAGCTGTATTAGAAAACACCAATGATAAATTTCATCTAGTTTGCACTTTGCCATGCAAAGGGGTTTTTGCCCCAGTTCTTGGTACAACAGCTCACAGGGAAAATTCTCTGTGATGCTTCTAACTATATATACAAACCAAGACACTAATGAGTCAAAATATTCAGCTATAGGGTCTGCCATGTGTGGAGGCTGGCCTCGTGAGTCAGCTGACCTGAACAAATGATCTGGTACCTGGGGCTGGTCTGAGCAAGAGACATCAAGGGGGAAGTGAGATTCCTGGGGCTTGGGGCATTTCATGAAGGAAGACCCTGTGTGAGAGGGAAGACCAGACAGGACTTGAGTGGGCACAAAGTTTGAAAAAAAAAATATTCTAGGTCGTGGGAACCAGGGCTAGATGGCGGGGCTCTGGGAGTAAGTTGTGGGTTGGGGGAGAGGGCACAGACATGCCAGTCTGGAACAGAGGAGTCAAGCTAGAGCCCAGTGGGAGATAAGGCTGGAAAGATAATATGGCACCTTGCCTGCCAGGGAGGAATTTGGCTTCTATCCTATAGGCAAATGGAGAATGATGGAGGTTTTTGTCCTTGAGGTGTCTGAAGAATGAAAATGGTGGGTTTGCCAATCTCTGTGTGATTTGAACAAGCCACTTAAGGTCTCTGAGCCTTCCGTGTATAATTATGAGGAGATGACAGTTTCACAGGGATCCGAGCTATTTGCAAGATGCTTGGAACCGTGTCTGCCACACAGAAGATACTGGGTCATTGCTCATAGCTGATTCTAACTGGATTGGAGGAGAGGAGAAATCTGAGAGCAGATAATACTGGCAGGGACCTAGTTTCTTCAGAAAGATGGTTGTGCCTGGAGCTACAGCAGTGAAACCTCATTCCCAGTCAATCCTCCTCTATGCATTCAGTTCCCACCAACATCAGCAGAGATGGCGATAGCTGTCAGAATTCTGGAAAGGGTGGTACAATAGAATGCAGGCCTTGCAGTCAAGCTGGGTAGAGCCTCAACTTTTCCACTTACCAGCTGTATGCCTGTAGGCAAATCACTTGGCATCTCTGTGCCTCCCTTTTTCATCTGGAAATTGCAAATCAGCTGAGAAGTCCTGTAAAGCTGCAATGTTTGATGTGTGTAAAGGGTTTCAGTGAGTGCCTGCAAGAGAATAAGCACCATCTAAGTGTGAACCATTGTTGATTTGGAATTCTATGGGAGGAATTCTAAAGCACACATAGAAGACTAGGGGGACAAGGAGGAAGGTATTAGGATCTGGGCAGTTTGCTAGTTCCTCACAAGAAAGTTGTTCCCAACAAGGTCAGTAATTAGGAGCTCAGCCCAGAACCTGGAAATAAGTGGCAGGGCCTCTGAACAGCAAATATCTGTCACAAAGCATACGATCCTCACATAATCAGAGGATCTGGAGCCAGTCTCAGGCTCTTAGGAAGACAATAAGGGAATACTTCAAAAGCAGCACATGGGCAGAACAGCAAGGGTTAGAGCTGATGGGAGGGAGGAGACCGCACAGCCATAGGCAGGGAAGATTGGTCTGTGTTCCTCAGGATGGAGGTCTACTGCCTGCAGTTGACCTTGGGAACATTACTGTTTAATGACTATACTGATTGACTATAGTGACTGATTTTCACAAGTAATGCTCAGTGAGTTATCAATAAAGATTAAACCACTTTCAATCCCTTACCCTCTGTTTAAGAAGAGTAAAAATACTCTAGCTTTCCCCAATAAAAATAGCTAAAATGTAAGTTTTGACATTTAAATAAGAAAGCATAAGTTATTTAGAAAATCACTGAACATGATACAAGTGAAATGAAATGATCTAGAGAAATTGCGTTTCCAGAGAAAATGCACTCATCATCCAGAAAAATGAAAAAATATATTTTGAAGATAACTGCAGATGACTTTTCAGTATTAGCTGCTGTTTTGAAACTATCAGCAGCAAACTTTTCTATTACCCAAAAGAAAAAGAAATGGCTTGCCATTATGAGTTTTTCCTGTAGGCTTTATCACTTAGAATTCCAAAAATTTGTTGTTCAGTCGCTCAGTCATGTCCAACTCTTTGCGACCCCATGAACTGCAGCACACCAGGCTTCTCTGTCCTTCACTATCTCCCAGAGTTTGCTCAGATCATGTCCACTGAATCTCTGATGCCATCCAGCCACCTCATCCTCTGTCACCACCTTCTCCTCCTGCCCTCGATCTTTCCAAGCATCACTCGTCTCCAATGAGTCAGCCCTTCACATCAGGTGGCCAAAGTATTGGAGTTTCAACTTCGGCCTCAGTCCTTCCAGTGAATATTCACGGCTGACTTCCTTTAGGATCGACCGGTTTGATCTTCTTGCTGTCCAAGAGACTCTCAAGAATCTTCTCCAGCACCACAACTGAAAAGCATCAATTATTCGGTGCTCAGCCTTCTTTATGGTCCAAGTCTCACATCTGTACATGACAACTGGAAAAACCATAGCTTTGACGATACAGACCTTTCTCTGCAAAGTAATGTCCCTGCTTTTCAAAATGCTATCTGAGTTTGTCATAGCTTTTCTTCCAAGGAGCAAGCCTCTTTTAATTTCATGGCTGCAGTCACCATCACAATGATTTTGGAGCCTGAGAAAACAAAGTCTGTCACTGTTTCTATTGCTTCCTCATCTATTTGCCATGAAGTGATGGGACTGGATGCCATGATCTTAGTTTTCTGAATGTTGAGCTTTAAATCAGTTTTTTCACTCTCGTCTTTCACCTTCATCGGGAGGGTCTTTAGTTCCTTTTTGTTTTCTGCCATTAGATATCATCTGTATATCTGTGTGTTAGCTGCTCAGTCGTGTCTGACTCTTTGTAACCCTATGGAATGTAGCCCGAGAGTCAGGCTACTCTGTCCATGGAATTTTCCAGATAAGAATGTTGGAGCAGGTTGCTGTTTCCTTCTCCAGGGGATCTTCCCAACCCAGGGACTGAACTTGGGTTTCCCGAATTACAGGCAGATTCTTTACCTTCTGAGCCATCAGAGAAGCCCTAGTTTTCTGAATGAGTTTTAAGCCAGCTTTTTACTCTCCTCTTTGACCTTCATCAAGAGGCTCCTTAGTTCCTCTTTGCTTTCTGTTATTAGATGTCATCTGTATATTTGAGGTTGTTGATATTTCTCCCAGCAATCTTGATTCCATGTGTATGATGCCATCATGCATTTCACATGACGTACCCTGAATATAAATTAAATAAGCAGAGTGACAATATACAGCCTTGACATACTCCTTTCTCAATTTTGAACCAGTCCATTGTTCCATGTCCTGTTGTGACTGTTGCTTCTTGACCTGCATACAGGTTTCTCAGGAGACAGGTAAGGTGGTCTTGTATTCCTGTCTATGAATTTTTCACAGTTTGTTGTGATCCACACAGTCAAAGGCTTTAGCCTAGTGAACGAACAGAAGTAGATATTCTTCTGGAATTCTCTTGCTTTTTCTATGATCTTTATGATGGTGTCCAATGGCTATGATTACAGTCAGCCTAATTCTTGGCATCAAATGCCTTAGTCATCCTGTTTTGCTTCTTTGTCCAATATTATTTTTTCTGGAATTAGATGAATTTTTTTTAAAATAGTACATCTCTAAAACTAGGTGCAGTTTTCTTCCATAGCTTGGTAGAAACCTGACAAGGCCTTCTTTAAAAAAAAAAAAATTGGTAAAATACATAATAGCTGATATATATTATCTACTGAAGGTTTCCATTTTTAACCTTTGAATCAGTTATAAAATGTTTGTTTTACTATTCCCAACTTTCTACTGCATGTAAATAGCTTATGGTAAAAATACAAGCATACTTACACTGTTATTTATCCCAGGGGTATGAGCACTGCTAATAATCTAACTTGCCTGGAGAGTCCTAGGGACAGAGGAGCCTGGTCAGCTGCCGTCTATGGGGTCGCACAGAGTCGGCCACGACTAAAGCGACTTACCAGCAGCAGCAGCAGCTGTGGCTGAGAGTTGAACCATAAGGAAGGCAGAGCGCCAATGCCTTTGAACTGTGGACTGGAGAAGACTTTTGAGAGTCCCTTGGACTGCAAGGAGATCCAACCAATCCATCCTAAAGGAAGTCAACCCTGAATATTCATTAGAAGGACCGATGCTGAAGCTGGAGCTCCAATATTTTGGCCACCTCATGCGAAGAGCTGACTCACTGGAAAAGACCCTGATGCTGGGAAAGATTGAAGGCAGGAGGAGAAGAGGGTGACAGAGGATGAGATGGTGGATAGCATCACCGATTTAATGGACATGAACTTGGGCAAACTCCAGGAGATGGTGAGAGACAGGCATCACATGCTGCAGTCCATGTGGTCGCAAAGACGCAGACACAATTTGGCAACTGAACAACAGCAACAAAGCCGTGGCTGCATTTCAGACTCTGATTTGTGTATGTATATGTGTGATTGTGGGTGTGGGTTAAGGGATTTTTAAAATTCGTGATATGGGGGCCCAAGGCAGATGATATAACAGGCTCAAAGAGAAAGTCAAAGTAGTCAAATTTATAAAAGGGAATGTTTGTTTTTTATTAAAGTATAGTTGATTTGTAACATGTAAGTTTCAGGTGTACAGCATAGCACTTCAGTTAATATATATATGTGTGTATATGTATTTTTCTTCTTCAGATTCTCTCCCCTTAATTACACAATATGGAGTGTTTGTCCCCTGTGGTATCCTGATGCTGCTGCTTAGTAGCTTCAGTCGTGACCGACTTTATGTGACCCTATGAACTGCAGCCCTCCAGGCTCCTCTGTCCATGGGATTCTCCAGGCAAGGGTACTGGAGTGCGTTGCCATGCCCTTCTGCATGGGATCTTCCTGACCCAGGGATCGAACCTGGGTCTCCTGCAGTGCAGGCAATAGGGAGGGCAGATGTGTATGCTTATGGCTGATTCATGTTATTGTATGACAGAAACCAACACAACTTTGTAAAACATCCTCCAATTAAAAAAAAAAAGGAATCCACTGCAAATAAATCATCCTTTCAAAATGCAGCTTATGAAATTTATTCAAATATTTTATTATGAATTAGAACCATGAGATTTTACTCTTTTCAAATCTCATTTTGAAATACGAAAATAGGTTTTCTAATGGAGAAACCCATTGACCTTTGAATTAAAGCAAGATGCCATGAATGGTCAATAATCTTCCATGATGGCATTCTCAGTGAGATGCTTTTCATGAAATAAAAATTGTATTAACCAAAGTTAATCTCCATCTGCAACTTACCTTCATTTTCTTTGAAGTACTTAACGTATTCTATATCTGTTCTATTCAGTATCTGTATGATTTTACTGTATATAGGCTAGCTTCTCTTTCTTAATACTAATTTTATGAGTTTAATTGAACAATAGAAGCAGGAAGTTGGTGATATTTAAAACCTCTGTTAATGCATCAACAGCATTTATTGGGTCTCACTGAGTACCAGTCACTGCGGCAGCTGCCTAGGATATAACTGTAGCCCATGCCTTTTACACGTTCTCAAGGACCTAACGGTCTGGTAAGGCAAAGTGACATGACCACAGTTACTTTCAGTGTGGGTGGACATTAATCAGGTGAATTAGCAGTGACGTGGGGCAGAGGGAGGAGTAGTAGAAAGCTTCAATGAGGAGACAGTTGAAAACGTGCATTTCATGGATGGTGGGGCTGTGGAGACGTGAAGGCATGACGTGGACACACAGCACAGCATGTGTGAGGCAGCCTGTGCTCTCCACCGAGGCTGGAGCTGGGGGCTGCGGGGCAGGGCTGAAGCAGAGGAGGGCCTGCTCTCAGGAGAGGAAGGAGGGGGAGGCAGGTCTGATCTTGGAAGCTGGAGTGCCGAGCTGAGGAGTTTGGACTTTATGCTGTTGATGGAGGGGAAGGCGCTGGAGTGTTTTAAATAAGGGACTGTCACAATGAGCATGAGTTTTAAACATTTGATTCTGCCTGTTGTAGTTACTGGCTTAGAAGGGACACGAATGGAGGCAGGTTCTCTGGCCGTCTCACGCGAGAGGCAGAGAGCTTACCTGAAGCAGTGGGCGTGGGATGGAGATAAAGCAGTCTTGGGGCTGGGGGCTATTCAGATGCAAGGATGTCTTGGCCACTGGATTTAAAGACATGGTGGAGTCTAGGTTTTTGATGTCACTCCAGGGGGAGTGACAGGTTGCCTGTGCCACACATCTCTGTGTGTGAGTTCAGTCACTTGGTTGTGTCTGACTCTTTGTGACCCCATAGACTGTAAGCCCGCCAGGATCCTCTGTCCATGGAGTTTTCCAGGCAAGAATACTGGAGTGGTTTGCCATTTCCTCCTTCAGGGGATTTCCCTGTCCAGGGATCAAACTCACATCTCTCTTGTCTCTTGTATTGGCAGGTGGATTCTTTACCACTGTGCCACCTGGGAAGCCCCTACACAGCTCTAGGGGACCATTTAATACTGCTTGTTATGTGAATGGTACCAGGGAGTTAGAAGAGCCCTATACAACTGTACATGGTGGCCCTGAATTTGAATGGCACAATTCAGAAAAGGAAAACATGAGTAAAAGAGATTTGGCAGTAGGTAGTACGTTCAGGTTTTGGACTTGATAGCCTACGTGTTAATCATGTGCTGTCCTTAGTCTCTCAGTCATGTCCAACTCTTTGCGACCCCATTGACTGTAGCCCACCAGGCTTTCCTGTCCATGGGATTTCCCAGGCAAGAATACTGGAGTGGGTTGCCATGCCCTCCTCCAGGGGATCTTCCCAACTCAGGGATCGAATCCAGGTCTCTTGCATTGCAGGTGGATTCTTTACTGTCTGAGCCACCAGGAAAGTCCAAGAATATTGGAGTGGGTAGCCCATTCCTTCTCCAGGGGATCTTCCTGTTTCAGGAATCAAACTGGGATCTCTTGCATTGCAGGTGGATTTTTTTTACCGGCTAGCTACCTGGGAAGCCTGTTAATGATATGAACAACGTGCACTTTTTGCAGTACATTGTTGTATTTGATGCTCTTGGAAACCTCGGTTGGGGTCTCCCTTGTGGAGCTATATATCACTGCCCAGGTCACAGATGGTTATAGGGGTCTCAAGAGGAGAAGCAGATGGTGAAAACTGCCTAAACATACAGAACAATGGTCTGTATATCTGAATGGCAAGTCTGCGCAGCCTTGGCATCTTCCTGTGTCTGTGGGGAACTGCGTGAGTCAATCTCTCTTTGACTCTAAACTCAAAGAAAGTCCATCTTGGAATCATTCTTAGCTCAGTGCTATATGAAACTTATTTTTTGTAACTAAGTGAAATATCAAAATGTTGCCAGTACATTTTGCAGTAGACTGGTGCATTGTCATCCATCTTCAAAAGCAGTGTATTTCTAAGTTTCTTATAACTTCATATTGTCAGAAAAGTTCAACCTTACCAGCTAACTATTTTCAGTAAAGTGGAATTTACTATCCAGTGTATGACTGTTTTTGCCAGTGTATTATGAGTAATAGTTATTATTTAGACAGCGTGCTCAAAATTCTTATGTGAACATTAATCAGTTTTTAAAAGTAACATATTTATTCATTCTTTTTTTTTTTTTAAAGAACTTCCAAAGGTAATACTTAACATAGCTTCAGGAGTTTAGAAGTATTTGAATTTCCACCTCGTAAGAGAAGAATATGATGACATCATGAAAACATGCTCATAAACTGACTCCTTAGAATTCTACCACGTATTACTCTCCATAAAGTAATTGTCTGGGTCATGGTAGAAGGAGAGAAAGATGACTCCAGAGCAGTTTTCAAATTTTGTGCAACGTGTCTGTAAGATAACATACTAAATACATCATAAGGGAAGAAAAGGAAGGGCAGTCTTTGCTTAGGGTGTGTACATACCCTGATTCTCTGAACCAGGCCTGTGGTTGGCCTCTTGTGTCTTGAGGGCAGAGGAGCATATACTTATGTAGCTAAGAGCATCATCAGATAGTTTTTAGCCTTAAGATAGATCACACGATGATTGTGATTCTGGAGAATTCATTTATATGAGAAAAATCCCATCATTCATCCAAGGTCAAAATTTATGTGATGATAAGCATAAGAACAGGACAATGTAAGCTGAATTTAGTCACAGAACTAAAGAACTTTCAGTATTTAAAAAAAAATATGACCAAACATGCTGCCCTCTAGATAATGCTTCATATGATTCATGGTGCTTTCAATCGAGTCACACAGCTATGGGATGAGGTATTATTATACATACTTTACAGACTTGAAAGTCATTCACTTAGTGAGCTAGGGACATCAATCAAGAGATTTGATGTCCAAATTCAAAGTGATGTAAATCCATTTGCCTTTAATGGCTCTATCACTTACACTACGAATACATACACACAGAAATGCACATATGCACGTAGATGCAGGTGGGTGTGCGGATGGTCAATGGATAGATGGCCGGGTGTGTGAATGGAGGGTCAGTGGGTGGCTTACTGGTTATGACTCAAACCACTGGAAGCTGCCTCATTGCTCTGGGTCTTTCATTGTCAGCTGTTGCACAGAATGAGGGAAAGAGAGGTTTGAGACTTGCTTTTTCACTTAGCAGTGTTTTTTTGAAGAAGAGATTTTCTTAAATTGATATTGTCAATTACTACCTTTGTTTATTGCTTATGTGTTCTATTGAAGAAAATTTTGGCATTCACCCCATCAGTTTGCTTCTGTGTTTGGGTCTAGAATTCCCTTGGAAATTATTTTTCCCACAGTGTGAGGTATAGGGGCCAAAGTTAGTTTTTTCCTTTTTGTCTGTATGTGTTTGCCCCAGAACCATTTATTGAAAAAAATCACTCTTTCTCTACTGCACTTCTCTTATTAGAGTTTTGTCAAACTATAGGAAGCTGTACAGGTGAAGGCCAGTTTGGGAGTTATTTATCATATTTGTTAGTTCTATTTGTCTGTGTAGGGATCATGCATATCTTGTGAAATTTGATAACTTTTCAGATGCTATTGTAATGAAGATATTTAAAATTCTCTTCCCGTTTATTAAGTAGCAATACCACTGATATTTTTAAAAATAGCATTCAAAGGTTGCTATTTTTTTTCACTAATCCTTTGTTTCTAGGTCCTTTTGGATTTTCTGTAAAGAAAGTATCACATAGGGAAAATGACTAATTTTTTTCCCTATTTCCAGTCTTCAGATTTTCCATGTTACTACTGCCTTATTACATTGGCTATCCCCTCAGTAAAGTACTGAATAGTAATAGCAGTGGTGAGTGTCATGATACATTCTCAGTGAAAAAGCTTTCTATCTATAATTCATCGAGTATGCTGCAGTCTGTAGGTATTTTTCTGCATATTTTTTTACCAGATTAAATCAATTACTTTTAATTCCTTATCTACTAATTTTTGAAACCATAACTGGGGTTTGAATTTTATCAAATGCTTTTTTCTGCAGTTATCAAGTTGATCACCATGATAAATTTGGAAAGTCCTTTTTATTCCTTCCAAATTAACTGAATAACTTTATTTAGAGTGGCATTATTTTTAGTTACTGGAGGAATTTACTGATGAAGACACCTAGAGTTCTGTTTTTGAAAATATTTTTAACTACAAGTTAATTTAAAAAATAGCATTATAAGCAATCACATCTTCTATTTGTTTTGTGTCTTATTTTATAAATTATATTTTTCATGGAATTTAGTTCTTTCAAGTAATCTTCAAAACTCTATGCTTGAAGTCATTTATAATAGAACTGTTATATTTTAGTATTCCTTGGACTTTTAGTGATACTCTCTTTTCATTTCTGATATTATAATTTGTGGGGTTCTTCCACTTTTATTTAATATTTTTGCTAGATGTTGGGATTCTCTGATAGCTCAGCTGGTAAAGGAATGTGCCTGCAATGTAGGAGACCCTGGTTCGAATACTGGGTTGGGAAGATCTGCTCTAGAAGGGATAGGCTACCCACTCCGGTATTCTTGCGCTTCCCTGGTGGCTCAGCTGGCAAAAACACTGCTCGCGATGTGGGAGACCTGGATTCGATCCCTGAGTTGGGAAAATCCCCTGGAGAAGGAAATGGCTACCCATTCCAGTATCCTGGCCTGGAGAATTCCATGGACTGTATAGTCCATGGGGGTCACAAGAAGTTGGACACAACTGGGTGACTTTCCACCTTCACTGCTACATGTTTACTGGTATATATATATATATATATATTTTTTTTTTCTCCTAAAGAACCAACTGTAATCTTTCTTGAGAGCTTATTTCTCTTCTGAGATTCTCCAAATTTTTATTGTTTTTCTCCAGCAAACATATTAATCATAGTTACTTTAAATCCTTTTAAGTTTCATATCTGAATGAAACATCAATCTATTTCTATTATTTTTATTGATGAGTTGGTTTCATGTTGTTTTATCTTAGTGTGTTTATTCGTTTTTATTGAATGAGAAAGCTCTTATAAATAATATAGAAGATCCCTGCTTTATCCTCTTCTAGGGAGAAAGAATGGGTCAAAATTAGGAACTGGGCTGGGTGGCAGGTGGCCTACACTCTGGACAGGGTGACGTGCCACTCCTTGCAGCTGCTGGGGTGTAGAGACATGCCACTTAGGGGCCAAAAGCCTCTTCTGTTTGCAGCCTGTCTCTTGAACTCATTTTTGTCTCTGCCGCACTGTGAAAACTGGAAAACTCCACTTGCTTTGCAAAGCCTATCCTGTTAGAAATATAGTTTCCTGTCCAGGCAGTTTCAAGGTATAGGAGATGTCTTGGGGGAAAATGCCCATGCTTTTGTCCATCTCTCAAACATTCGTTTTTTGTCTTTCTGACTATGGAAGATGGTCAAAAATTCTGCTGGTTTGTCAACTCTGCAGGGGCAGTAGCCCCAGATTCTTATCATTTTGCTTTGCATCTAAAGCTGGCAAATACCAACACATCCTGTGACTTCACAACATTGGTTAGGATCTGAAGTCCACTAATTCTCACTTTGCGGTATTTCTTTTGTGCTTTCAAATAGTTATTTATTTTTTTTGTATGTGGGGAGAATAGTTCATTTTATTTTCTAGTGACTTATGATTTCCCACAATTTGCACCACTCTCCCTAGAAGCAGAAATGCATTCTTTCCATATATCTCTCAACTTTATTACTGTTTTATTGAGGATGTTTTTTCTTTTTTTTTTTTTAGGAGTTTGCTATTTTTTTGTTGTTGTTGTTTAATGCTTTATTCTATTTTACAGTACTGTATTGGTTCTGCCACACATTGACATGAATCAGCCACAGGTGTACACAATCTCCCCATGCTAAAGCCCCCTCCCACCTCCCTTCCCCGCCCATCCCCCCGGTTCATCCCATACACCGGCCCCAAGCATCCTGTATCCTGTATTGAACATAGAGTGGTACTTCATTTCCCATATGATTGTATACAAGTTTCGTTGCCATTCTCCCAGATCTTCCCACCTTCTCCCTCTCCCTTTGAAGTCAAAAGTCCGTTCTATACCTCTGTGTCTCTTATATTGTCTCACTTTCGGGGTCATTATTACTATCTTCTAAATTCCATATATATGTGTCAGTATACTGTATTGGTGTTTTTCTTTCTGGCTTACTTCACTCTGTATAATCGGCTCCAGTTTCATTCATCTCATTAGAACTGCATCAAACTTATTCTTTTTGAGGGCTGAGTAATATTCCATTGTGTATATGTACCACAGCTTTCTTATCCATTCATCTGCTGATGGACATCTAGGTTGTTTCCATGTCCCAGCAATTATAAGCAATGCTGCAATGCACATTGGGGTACATGTGTCTCTTTCAATTCGGGTTTCCTCGGTGTGTATGCCCAGCAGTGGGACTGCATTTCATGCAAAGATGGGCACAATAAAGGACAGAAATGGTGTGGACCTAACAGAAGCAGAAGATATTAAGACGAGGTGGCAAGAATACACAGAAGAACTGTACAAAAAGATCTTAATGACCTGGATAACCACAATGGTGTGATCACTTACCTAGAGCCAGACATCCTGGAATGTGAAGTGGGCCTTAGGAAGAATTACTACAAACGAAGCTAGTGGAGGTCATGGAATTCCAATTGAGCTATTTTAAATCTTAAAAGACAATGCTGTTAAAGTGCTGCACTCAGTATGCCAGCAAAATTGTAAAACTCAGCAGTGGCCACAGGACTGGAAAAGGTCAGTTTTTGATTACTGCACAATTGTTTTCATTTCACATGCTAGCACGGTAATGCTCAAAAATCCTTTGAGCTAGCCTTTAACAGTACCTGAACTGAGAACTTCCAGATGTACAAGCTAGATTTAGAAAAGCCAGAGGAACCACAGATCAAATTGCCAACATCAATTGGATCATAGAAAAAGCAAGGGAATTCTAGAAAACATCTCTACTTCTGCTGCTTCATTGATCACCACAAAGCCTTTGACTGCAAGGATCATAAAAAACTGTGGAAAATTTTTAAAGAGTGGGGAATATCAGACCACCTTACCTGCCTCCTGAGAAAGCTGTATGCACATCAAGAAGAAACAGTTAGAAACAGTGATGGAACAACAAACTGGTTCAAAATGGAGAAAGGAGTATGTCAAAGCTTTATTGTCACTCTGTTTATTTAACTTATATACAGAGTTAGTGAAAGTCGCTCAGTCATGTGCAACTCTTTGGGACACCATGGACTATACAGTCCATGGAATTCTCCAGGCCAGAATACTGGAGTGGGTACCTGTTCCCTTCTCTAGGGGATTTCCCAATCAGAGTTTGAACCCAGGTCTCCTGCATTAAAGGCAGATTCTTTACCAGCTGAGCCACCAAGGAAGCCAGTACATCATGCAAAATGCCCGGCTGGATAAAGCACAAAGTGGAATCAGGATTAGGGGGAGAAATATCAACAACCTCACATATGTAGATGACACCAGTTTAAGGGCAGAAAATGAAAGTCACTCAGTCATGTGTGACTCTTTTCGACCCCATGAACTATACAGTCCCTGGAATTCTCCAGGCCAGAATACTAGAGTGGGTACCCTTTCCCTTCTCCAGGGGATGTTCCCAACCCAGGGATCAAATCCAGGTCTCCTATATTGCAGGCAGATTCTTCACCAACTGAGCTATCAGGGAAGTCAAGAGGAACTAAAGAGTCTCTTGATGAACGTGAAAGATGATAATGAAAAAGCTGACTTAAAGCTCAACATTCAGAAAACTAAGATCATGGCATCCGGTCCCATCACTTCATGGCAAATAGATGGGAAGCAATAGAAACAGTGACAGACTTTGTTTTCTCAGGCTCCAAAATCATTGTGATGGTGACTGCAGCCATGAAATTAAAAGAGGCTTGCTCCTTGGAAGAAAAGCTATGACAAACTCAGATAGCATTTTGAAAAGCAGGGACATTACTTTGCAGAGAAAGGTCTGTATCGTCAAAGCTATGGTTTTTCCAGTTGTCATGTACAGATGTGAGACTTGGACCATAAAGAAGGCTGAGCACCGAATAATTGATGCTTTTCAGTTGTGGTGCTGGAGAAGATTCTTGAGAGTCTCTTGGACAGCAAGAAGATCAAACCGGTCGATCCTAAAGGAAGTCAGCCGTGAATATTCACTGGAAGGACTGAGGCCGAAGTTGAAACTCCAATACTTTGGCCACCTGATGTGAAGGGCTGACTCATTGGAGACGAGTGATGCTTGGAAAGATCGAGGGCAGGAGGAGAAGGTGGTGACAGAGGATGAGGTGGCTGGATGGCATCAGAGATTCAGTGGACATGATCTGAGCAAACTCTGGGAGATAGTGAAGGACAGAGAAGCCTGGTGTGCTGCAGTTCATGGGGTCGCAAAGAGTTGGACATGACTGAGCGACTGAACAACAATGAACAATCAATGCAATTACTGACACAAAGCATTTGAAATCTGCCTTTAACTATAAAATGACAAAACAAATAATATCATTTATATATTTCTGTGCTACTATTGATAAATACTGCTTCCAGTTGGTAATATGGTTATTACTATAGTTTGCTGCTGTGACTTGAAGGGCCAAAAAACCCTTAACCAACCATAAGGTCAGGAACACTTTAAGAACATGTGTCTGGTGACAGGAAAACAAGACAAAGCAGTGAGATATACCATTATAGGAAATATCAGTAACAATTCAGTTCAAGAGATGTCTCCAGTTACTGAAGGATCCATTTCCAATTGAGAGGTGACATTAAGAGTTTAGAAGAGAGTGGGGAGGGTGGCTTCCTTGAAGAAGCAAACTTTCAGGAGAGCAGTATTTGGATTAATGAACAGAATCATGAAAGGGTGATAAACTGATATAAACTAGAACTAAATTTCCCAAGAGAGGGCTGGAACTGTCTCAAGATGGGGACACTCTTGCAGCCTCGACTCTGCCCTTAACTGTTCATTTCTGGGACGCTCATTTCCTCCATCCCCAACATTCCTCCCTGCCCTGTGCCGTCCTTGGTGGAGGCATTCCTCCTGCTTTTCACAGTTCCGAAGCCCAAATAGAGCCCTTCTCTGCTTCCAGGAACCTTACTGAGAGGAGGCTGGGGCATTTTTAATTATTATTACTTACAAACCCCAATAAAAGCTGGGAAGTCAAGGAAATAAGAGCGCCAACCTATATGCTCTGGCTTGTAAAATGTAATCACTTATTTCTTTTTCTGAACATCCCAAGGAAAAGGATCCTTGTCTGGGGCCCTCCCAGTAGGTTTTCCTCACGTTGTATGTGCCATCTGGCAATTTTACATTGGTGGGAGGGACACTGGGCCCAGCTAGAAGTCTCTGCGACCATTTCACACCCCATTTCCTGTCCGGAAAACCCTCCGGCTTCTCCAGTGATTGACAGGCATTGTCAGTGCTCTCCCGAGCAGGCACGTGGTGAGCTCAAAGGGATCTCCACGTGGGAATGTGCAAACTCTTGGCTGACCCTGCAGGAGAGGGGGTGGGGGGAGCACGAGGTAGAGGGTGGGATTGCTATTCTTGTACCTAGAGAGTAGAGTCGGACCTCTATGTGTGGATTTCACAGCCAGGTATTGGAAGGGCCTGCTGTATTCACTAGACTGCATCATTTTATATAAGAGACTTGAGCAATCTTGGATATTGGTATCCCCAGGGGCTCCTGAAACCAATGCCCTGGGGCTACTTCCCCAAGTTCCCCAGTTGTACCATGTACTCTTTGAAGTAGGGGTGCTAGATAAAAAACACATAGAACATGCTTACATTAAAAAGATTATTCCTTCTTTATCTAAAATTCAAATTTAACTAGATGTTTTTGTATTTTAACTTGCTAAAAATTAATTTTATGGGTCCTTGGAAACACCATTTCCCCAAATTCTCTTAGAAGTAGAAAGAAAAGCCCTTGCACCAGAAGTCCTCCAGCTAACAGGCCTGAAAGCCAAATTCAGCTGACCACATGTTTTTGTATGGTCTATAAGCTAACAATGGGTTTTACATTTTTTAAGGGTTAAAAGTAAATGGAAAGGAAAAGTATAATTTTTGTGACATGTGAAATTTGCATGACATAAAAATTTCAGTGTCCATAAAGTTTTATCGGAGCACATCTACTGCCAGTGTTGTGCTATTACGATTCCTGCGCATAGCGTTTAGAACAGAACGTGTAATTTGTTAGAAACAGGAAAGGAGGAGATGGAGTCACAGCGGCCCACGTGGCGCCCATCTTGATTGTTTGTAAATTTCTGATGTAAGACTTGGAATCTGTAATTTAGAATAGCTGTGAAATTAGGTAGGTAAGTTGTTTTGAAAGGTCCGCGGAAAGACTTTGGGTTCGGACTGTGCACTTTGCTGGGGTGTAATGCTACCCCCTGGGGGCTGCACCTCGCTGGAGATGGGGTCAGAGTGCCCTTGCTGGGGAGGAATCTCCTCAGAGTGCAAGGCCTGCGCACGACTCTGCCCGCTTTGGGAGCTTCCGGCGGTACTCGAGGAGCCGAAGCTGACAGTTCAGAGCCGCCCCCCCACGCAAAGCGTTTGCTGAACCGCAGGCGCGGTATGCCTGCCTGGAGGACGCTCCCTGCCCGCGCCACTCCTCGAAGCTGCTCGTGAATTCCTTTATTCTCTTCAATATTGGGTGTGATTAATTTGAATATATTGAGTACAATAAACCAAGCAATTCGAGCTTTTTCTGCAGTTGGCTCAGGTCGTGTTCTCTGACCTCTCCGGCCGCACGCTCTTACTTGGTCTTGCTGCTTTGCCTGGAGCACCAGTCCTTTCTGCACCGTTTGTAGCTGCCAGGCCGTTGGAGATAGAAGGGAAGGAATTGCACCAGAGGCCATAAGGCTCAGGAACCCTAAAATAGTTACTGTATGGTCCTTTACCTAAAAAGTACGTGGAAAACAAATTTATGGTTACCAAAGGGGAAGGGGAGGAGGAGGAGTAAATTGTGAGTATGGGATTAGCAGATACACACCACTATATATAAAATAATAAGAATTTACTGTATAGCACAGGGAGCTATATTCAATATCTCGTGATAAGCTCTAGTGGAAAAGAATCTGACAAGTACATGTATATGTATAGCTGAATCACTATTGTACATTTGAAACTAAATATTATAAAGCAACTATAATTCAATTTTTTAAAAAAAGTATGTCAATCCCTGGTGTAAACTTTCTTTTCTTTTTTTTCTTGAGGCCCTGGTAGTTTTCTTTTTTAAATGAAAATATTCAAAATGGGGCAGTGCATTTGCAGGTATGCCCAAGGTCTTTTGTGAATGGAAGGCTTGGTCTAAAATGGTGGTCCTGCCTTTTCCCTTCAGAATTTATACCACCAGCGCCCCTAGGCCCCTATTGGCCGATGGGTTAAAGGATAAACAAGGAGACATAGACCCTTTCTTGGCAGAGCTCATGATTACAAGGAGAGACAGCCATGTAAATGAAATGTTCTTCTGGAAGTGTCTTAGACCTGGGGAGGAGAGGAGAGCTTTGTGATAGCTTAGCCTTACTAGGCAGGAAGGAAAAGCAAGAACAGCTAGTTCAGACCAGCCTGAGGATAAACGTTGGTTGGGCATGTATAATATATTCCAGAAATGAAGGAGTTAAGATAGGCTGAACCTGAGGGGCAGGGGATGACAAATGGAGAATGAATAAGATAAAGAAGCAATGTCTAACAAAATTCACATAGAGCTTTCTATGTACCTGCCACTGTTGTGTTTTCTATACTAATTCATTTAATTATCACAACAGCCCTTGATACAATCCTGTCATTGCTGCACTTTGTAGATAAGAAATCTGAGGTATACACCCAGGTCAAATGATTTGCCTGATCTGGGGAAAAACAACGATGACAAGGAGAACAGCAGGAGGTAGATGCAGGTTCACTCTCTTAACCATGCTAGGATGGCTGGGGTTGCTCTTCTCTTGTTCCCCCAGTAGTGGCTGGGGGAACAAGTGGGTGACGGGAATGGAGAGGTGGCATATTCTCGAGTTCCAGCACAATCCTGCATAATTGTGTGAATGGGTAATAGCAACTGAATTAGGGTGATCGTCACTGAGCAGTCTTGAAACATCGAACAAAACAAAGGGGCAGGAGATTGCTTGTTAAGTGTGATACAGACTAAATCTGAAGAAAATTAGGAAGATTCCTGCTTATGAAAGCGTTATGACTGTTGTCAGAGGAGTTGGCCTTTGCGCTCTTTCTGCAGACACTTGGAAACAAGGAGGTGTGAGTCTATGAGACCAGTTTCCATTTTTTTGTTTGTTTGTTCATCATAGCTGTATTTCCTGCACCTAGACTAGCACCTGTTATGCCCTGAAGTGTTAGTCACTCAGTCGTGTCCAACTCTTTGCAACCCCATGAACTGTAGCCAGCCAGGTTCCTCTTTCCACAGAGTTCTCCAGGCAAGAATACTGGAGTGGGTTGCTATGCGCTTCTCCAGGGGATCTTCCTGACTCAGGGATTGAACCTGGGTCTTCTGCATTGCAGGCAGTTTCTGTGCCAAGTCACCAGGGAAACCCAGTATCATGCTCTAATATCTTATTAATATTTGTTGAATGCAGGAGTAGATTTTTAAATATATATGTATGTTTGCATAATTAATATGGTCACATGGTTCAAAAGTTAAAAGATTTAAAAAGCTCAAGAAGGAAGTCTCTTTTTACCACTGGCCCCAGTCACACAGGCGAGCAGGTTTTATATTTTTTCAGATTTCTGGCAAATAGATGTGTGTGTGTGTCTGCTTATGTTTATTCTCCACTCCCTCACACACATATACGTTTCATACAAATGGTAGCATGGTATACACACTGCACATGGCTTTGGTTCACTGTGTGTATCTTGAGGCTATTCCTGATAGTCCATTTTCCAGTGATAGCAATGGCTTCAGCATGCCACACTTTATCCAGTCGCCTACACATCACATGTAGGTCTTTTTCTTCTTTTGCTCTTAGAGGTAGCGCTGCACTGAGGAATGTGCGAGTGTTGAATGGGGAAACTCTGGGTTAAGGAAGTAAAATGACTTAAGAGCACTGTTTCAACAACTTTAAAAAGTGACCACCATTTTTTAAAGATTGGCCAGAAGTCACCCACCACCATGGTCGTGAAATCCCCACTTTCGGAATCTGATCGCTACATTAGGGACCTGGACTATCGAGTGAAACATAGTGGGCTGGCTCTGCTCCTTATGACTTGCATTCCTTTGGAAAAACTACTGAAACCCTCTTCAGTTTTCATGTCTGAACTGCGGACAGTGATGCTTTCAGGCTACGAAGGTTAAATGAGATGAGGTAATGCACAGATGCAGCCTGCCCCGGTGTGTGGTACACAGGAGAGAGTATGGCCGATGGGTTAAAGGATAAACAAGGAGACATAGACCCTTTCTTGGCAGAGCTCATGATTACAAGGAGAGACAGCCATGTAAATGAAATGTTCTTCTGGAAGTGTCTTAGACCTGGGGAGGAGAGGAGAGCTTTGTGATAGCTTAGCCTTACTAGGCAGGAAGGAAAAGCAAGAACAGCTAGTTCAGACCAGCCTGAGGATAAACGTTGGTTGGGCATGTATAATATATTCCAGAAATGAAGGAGTTAAGATAGGCTGAACCTGAGGGGCAGGGGATGACAAATGGAGAATGAATAAGATAAAGAAGCAATGTCTAACAAAATTCACATAGAGCTTTCTATGTACCTGCCACTGTTGTGTTTTCTATACTAATTCATTTAATTATCACAACAGCCCTTGATACAATCCTGTCATTGCTGCACTTTGTAGATAAGAAATCTGAGGTATACACCCAGGTCAAATGATTTGCCTGATCTGGGGAAAAAACAACGATGACAAGGAGAACAGCAGGAGGTAGATGCAGGTTCACTCTCTTAACCATGCTAGGATGGCTGGGGTTGCTCTTCTCTTGTTCCCCCAGTAGTGGCTGGGGGAACAAGTGGGTGACGGGAATGGAGAGGTGGCATATTCTCGAGTTCCAGGACAATCCTGCATAATTGTGTGAATGGGTAATAGCAACTGAATTAGGGTGATCGTCACTGAGCAGTCTTGAAACATCGAACAAAACAAAGGGGCAGGAGATTGCTTGTTAAGTGTGATACAGACTAAATCTGAAGAAAATTAGGAAGATTCCTGCTTATGAAAGCGTTATGACTGTTGTCAGAGGAGTTGGCCTTTGCGCTCTTTCTGCAGACACTTGGAAACAAGGAGGTGTGAGTCTATGAGACCAGTTTCCATTTTTTTGTTTGTTTGTTCATCATAGCTGTATTTCCTGCACCTAGACTAGCACCTGTTATGCCCTGAAGTGTTAGTCACTCAGTCGTGTCCAACTCTTTGCAACCCCATGAACTGTAGCCAGCCAGGTTCCTCTTTCCACAGAGTTCTCCAGGCAAGAATACTGGAGTGGGTTGCTATGCGCTTCTCCAGGGGATCTTCCTGACTCAGGGATTGAACCTGGGTCTTCTGCATTGCAGGCAGTTTCTGTGCTAAGTCACCAGGGAAACCCAGTATCATGCTCTAATGTCTTATTAATATTTGTTGAATGCAGGAGTAGATTTTTAAATATATATGTATGTTTGCATAATTAATATGGTCACATGGTTCAAAAGTTAAAAGATTTAAAAAGCTCAAGAAGGAAGTCTCTTTTTACCACTGGCCCCAGTCACACAGGCGAGCAGGTTTTATATTTTTTCAGATTTCTGGCAAATAGATGTGTGTGTGTGTCTGCTTATGTTTATTCTCCACTCCCTCACACACATATACGTTTCATACAAATGGTAGCATGGTATACACACTGCACATGGCTTTGGTTCACTGTGTGTATCTTGAGGCTATTCCTGATAGTCCATTTTCCAGTGATAGCAATGGCTTCAGCATGCCACACTTTATCCAGTCACCTACACATCACATGTAGGTCTTTTTCTTCTTTTGCTCTTAGAGGTAGCGCTGCACTGAGGAATGTGCGAGTGTTGAATGGGGAAACTCTGGGTTAAGGAAGTAAAATGACTTAAGAGCACTGTTTCAACAACTTTAAAAAGTGACCACCATTTTTTAAAGATTGGCCAGAAGTCACCCACCACCATGGTCGTGAAATCCCCACTTTCGGAATCTGATCGCTACATTAGGGACCTGGACTATCGAGTGAAACATAGTGGGCTGGCTCTGCTCCTTATGACTTGCATTCCTTTGGAAAAACTACTGAAACCCTCTTCAGTTTTCATGTCTGAACTGCGGACAGTGATGCTTTCAGGCTACGAAGGTTAAATGAGATGAGGTAATGCACAGATGCAGCCTGCCCCGGTGTGTGGTACACAGGAGAGAGTCTCACCTTCGTTTCGTTGTGCTGCCGTGCTGTAATCCTCCGAATTCTCTTTCCTGTGCTTCCTTCTGCCTCCTTATTCCACCCGCTGTGACCAGAACAACTTGGTGATCTGGAGAGCTACACAGGGATGAGCCTTTCAAGCCTAAGTGAAAGAAGCCAGTCACAAAAAACCACCTGTTGTAGGAATCCATTTATATGAGATGTGCAGAAAAAGGGAGATCTAGATTGATGGCTTCCTAGAGCTGGGGAATTAGGGGGAATGGGGAGTGACTGCTGATGGGTCCAGGATTTCCTTTTGGGGGTGATGAAAATGTTTTGAAATTGATGTGGTTGTACAACTCTCAACCAAAAACATTGAACTGTGTACTTTAAATGGGCCAGTGTTTTGATATGTGAATTATACTCAGTAAAGTTGCTGTTTAAAAATGCCCTGGCAGAAAAGAGAAATAGAGGAGGAAAGAGGGAGAGAAGGGCTCTGAAGCAACATAGAGAGAGGGCTGCATTTGAGGTACACAGCAGGTACAATGATGGGCACCAGCAGGCCTTAACTTCAGTCCTGGCTCAGCCTCCAGCTGGCTGTGTGACCTAGGGAAAGGCCCTTCACCTCTCTGTGCTTTGTCTCATTAAAACATAAAATGATTAAAAATAAGGAGGTGGAACTTGATGACCTAGGGTCTCTTTCTCATCTAAAAGTACAGTTGGCCTCCTGCCTGGGGCTGGGGGAGGAGAGGTGAGGGGACGCCAGAGATAGGAGGACTGCAGAGATAGTAGCAGGCCTCTCCCTCCCCTCTTCGCCCTGCTCTGCACCCTGCCCTCCCCTTGAACCTGAGGCCTTTGCTCAGCTTCCCCCACCCTGGAAGTTCCTGCATGCAGAGGAGAGTGTGAGGGTGGGGTCGGGTCAGAGTCAGGAGGAGGCCCAGACAGGAGCCACACTTGCAGATATTGCCCCATTTTCTACTCAAAGTTATAGTCTTTGAGAAGGAGGGAATTTAGGAAAATGAACAAAGAGTCAAGGCAAATTCTCCAAGCAGAGAGGTGGCAAAGATACCTTTGCCATCACTGAGGCTGATTGCCATCCTTTAATATATGACACTGAACTGCACTAAATTAAATATGTTCATTTTAATTGTGGTAAAATGTACCCCAAAGGTACCATTTAAAATGTTTTATAAGTGTACAGTTCGGTGGCATTAAGTACCTTCACAGTGCTGTTTAACCGTCACCACCACCCACCTCTGGTTTTAAACTTTTGTATTGAAAGATCAAAAACATAAAGTGCAAGAATCCTGTGTTCCCCACCTGTTCAGATCCAGAAACAGACGTTGAGAGCACTCCAGGGGGCTCCTTCTTGCCCCCTCCTGTCAGTTCTATTTTAAACTTGTTCTTGCTAAATTTAGCTCTTTGCTTGGAGGAGAAAAAAAAAAAGTCCTTTGTGGTTTTGCGAATTGCACAGTCAGTATCTCAATGTTTCATTCCTAGAGGTTCAAGTCCCCGTGTTCCAGGGCAGGAAGGCACTGAGCTAGGACCTGGGAGGTGTTGTGAACCCCTGGATCCCATAGCCTAGGGCCCCCTCAGGGGTCGAAAAGTTCTTATTGGAATGAGCTCTTAATACTCACTGCAGATAATGATAACCTTTCTGTTAAACAAAATGTGGAGATATTTTCTACTCCCTCTCAGGTAATTTGTTGGTTAAGGCAGGCAAACTTACATCCCATCAGTGACATCAAAATTCTTCTGATTCTGTAACTAAACTAAAAATGACATAACCCAGCCCACTTTTCTATTCTATAGATTAGTCTATAATTTTTTCCTTCAGATTAAAAATTAATTAAAATATTTTGAGATATAGCTGACATATATTAGTTTCAGGTATGCAACATAATGATGTTATATGTATATACTGCAAAATGATCACTACAATAAGTCTAGCTAATATCCATCACTCCAACGTGTTTTCTTGTGATAAGAACTTTTACGATCTACTCTCTTGGCAACTTTAAAATATACAATACAGTTTTGTTAACTAT
The DNA here is from genome assembly GCA_006408675.1 of Madoqua kirkii. Lineage (NCBI taxonomy): Eukaryota > Metazoa > Chordata > Mammalia > Artiodactyla > Bovidae > Madoqua > Madoqua kirkii. Next base: position 66,527 of record SJYC01134560.1, read on the forward strand.
GGTCAGCATGCTGTGCATACCCAGGACTCATTTATCTTATAACTGGAAGTTTGTCTCTTTTGAACACTTCCACACTTTTTTTTTCCAGTATTTAAATCTGGGCTGTTTGTGGGTGCAGTAAGAAGCAGGAAATTAGAGTATAATTCATCAAAATAAAGACAAAGAAGGAAGCCAATAGGAAATTGAGGAAAACAGATAATGAAGGAAACTTGAAGGAAGAATTGGAAAAGGATCAAATCAACCTCAGAAAGAGATTTCACAGTTCCACTGAGGAAATCCAGAAGGCAAAAACAATCTCCCCACCCCACCCAATGAACTTCATCTCCAACATTTTTACCTATCAATTTTGTTCTCTACAATTTTTACCTTAACCAAAGCCCTTCAAAAGCCCATGTGTTATTCACCACCGTCTCTCCAGAGCTCATCACAGGTATCTGGTGTGTGGTAAACAGTTAAGAATCAGGAAGCAAAGGACAGAGGAAGCAGTTGGTAAGGCCCTTTTCTAACTGGAGACAATGGCATAGCAGGGAGAGAGGGAGACAAGAAGGAAGTGTCATGAGGGAACTGATTACCTACTCATTGTAACAGGCACTAGTGCTGGTACTTCCCAGGCTAGGTATGTGGAAAAGTGGACACAAGTCTTAGGGGAACTTTTCATTTTAATAAAACACATACAAATGTGTAACCATGTGTGGTGATGGATATTAACTACACCTATTGTGGTGATTATTTTGCAGTATAAACATATCCTGGATCATTGTATACATGAAACTAATGTTATATGTTAATTACATGTTCCTTAAAAAAAAAAACAAGGTAAATAAACATTTGGAAGAAACAGAGCAGAATTGCCCAGGAAATACAAGGAAAAGTTTTTCCTTTAAGTCAACACTAGTGGCCGTGAAGTATATCTCATTGTGATTTTAATTTGCATTTCCCTATGACTAATGCCATTAAGCATTTTTTTATGTGTATATTAATTACACCTACTGGACTGGAAGAAACACAAGCTGGAATCAGGATTGCCGGGAGAAATATCAATAACCTCAGATATGCAGATGACACCATCCTTATGGCAGAAAGTGAAGAGGAACTAAAAAGCCTCTTGATGAAAGTGAAAGAGGAGAGCGAAAAAGTTGGCTTAAAGCTCAACATTCAGAAAACTAAGATCATGGCATCTGGTCCCATCACTTCATGGGAAATAAATGGGGAAACAGTGGAAACAGTGTCAGACTTTATTTTGGGGGGCTCCAAAATCACTGCAGATGGTGACTGCCGCCATGAAATTAAAAGACGCTTACTCCTTGGAAGAAAAGTTATGACCAGCCTAGATAATATTTTCAAAAGCAGAGACATTCACTGACTAAGGTCCATCTAGTCAAGGCTATGGTTTTTCCAGTGGTCATGTATGGATGTGAGAGTTGGACTGTGAAGAAGGCTGAGCGCAGAAGAATCGATGCTTTCAAACTGTGGTGTTGGAGAAGACTCTTGAGAGTCCCTTGGACTGCAAGGAGATCCAACCAGTCCATTCTAAAGGAGCTCAACCCTGGGATTTCTTTAGAAGGAATGATGCTAAAGCTGAAACTCTAGTACTTTGGCCACCTTATACGAAGAGCTGAGTCATTGGAAAAGACTCTGATGCTGGGAAGGATTGGGGGCAGGAGGAGAAGGGGACGACCGAGGATGAGATGGCTGGATAGCATCACTCAATGGGTGTTGAGTCTGAGTGAACTCTGGGAGATGGTGATGGACAGGGAGACCTGGCGTGCTGCGATTCATGGGGTCGCAAAGAGTCGGACATGACTGAGCAACTGAATTGAACACCATCTTAGTGAAATATCTATTCAAATAATTGGCTCATTTTTTAAGGATGCACTTTTTTTTTTCTTTTCGGTTGTGCTGCAGTTTGAAGAATCCTGAGCCCTATGCAGAAACTGTGTGGAGTCCTAACCACCGGACCACCACGGAATTTCTGATGAGGTTGTTTTTTTTAAATGGGGTTGTTTGTCTTCTTGAGTTTTGAGAATTCTCATTCTGGATACAAGTCCTTTATCAAACACATGATATACAAATGTTTCTCCCAGGGTGTGACTTGTCTTTTCATTTTCTTAATGGTGTTTTTGGAAGCTTAAAAGTTTTGAATTTTGATCAAGTACAAATCCTCAACTTTTTCCTAATACAGATTGTGTTTTTGACTGTTATAGCTAAGAATTCTGCCTAGCCCAAGGGAAGACCTGGTTCATCCTGTTGGAGAGGGGGAGATAAATTGCTCCTATAGGAAGCAATGCACCTGAATTGATTTGACTTTAGAATTGACTTTCTGAATGCTTTTTGAGGTGAGTATTTGAGTGCATGCCTGATGAGAAATCATTTAGATTTGGAAGCAGTTTATAATGAGAATAATAATAACTAACGTTCATTGAACACAGTACCAGGCGCTTGGCTGACTTCTTTAAGTGAATGAACTTCAATCCTCTCATCACACCTGTGAAGTCAGCCCTGTGACTCCCATGTTTTTTTTTTCCCCTATGGTTTTTAAAATGGGGACACAGAGGCACTGAGAGGATAAGTGAAGTGGTAACCCCAGTGGTCTGGTTGAGAGCCCACAGTGGGCAATATTTAAACATGTAGTTCCAGAATTCCAGTGAGCCTTGTCTGATTGTGCAAGTACAAGCCTCCTGGTTCTCAGATGCTTGTTAGGAGCTAGCTGTGGGAGCTACAAGTCATAGGTGACTTTTAGGGGGCATAGAAAAGGTCTTACAACACAAAAGTTTTCTTCTTTAGCACCTATGGTACCTGAGAGATCTGCCTTTGAGAAACTCTGGGTTGAAGCAACAGCTCTGCAAAGTCTGTGGTGAAATTGACCTCAGCATAGCATTTTGTTGAATGTGTGCCTTGTCTTTCTAAGTGGTTGTAAACTCCCAAGATGGATGAAATCATGTTCTGTTTTTGCATGCTTTGGGATTTGTGTTTCTGGGCACAAGGTTTGTGGGGTTCTCTCTGTGGGAGAGGCAACCTGGGTTGAGAGTATTCTCCCAGAAATGTTTGCCTTTGCTTCTGCCAGACACGCCCAAGGCTCTTACTAGCCCCAAACCATTTTTTCTATTAATGACTCTGCAGAGGGATTCCCAGATAGGTAGTGTGAAATCCAAAACTCTGTGAGGACAGCTTTTCGGTTACAAATTCTCATGGAAGATTTTCTCCCCACACTCTTACCTGCTGCACCCAGAGCCAAGGCCCAGGCAGACAAGCTTCCTTGTCTTCTCGGGCAAGGACTGTGATTTTCTAGTCTTCTCTTTCATTCAAGGCGTATCCCTCTGACAATCCCAGTTTTGTACTGGGGTATCAATTCCAATACAGTTTTAGAGGGAGCCACAGTCCTTGTCTCTTGTTCCGGTAAGGGCTTAAAAGCCAGGGCTCTCAGTCACTAAAAATAGGTGCAGGTACTTTTCCAGGAATCTAGTGGTTAAGACTCCGAGCTTCCACTGCAGGGGGCATGAATGAGTTTGATCCCTGGCTGGGGAACTAAGATCCCGCATGCCAAGTGACATGGCCATAAAGAATAAACAAAAAATTTTAATAAAAAATGATAAAATAGGAGCATCCCATATATGGGCACCCATGGTGTCTGTTCTCTCCTCTTCCCCTCAGTTTTTTAGGTTTTTCTTTTTTACCTTAGGGGATTTCCTTTATTTTCTTGTCACCTATTAATCTATAGGACATTTATATTATTTGATCCAGAATTTGTAAGTCTTTTGTTGAAGGAATTTGTTCAAAGTATCTATTCCCCCATATTCTTTGGAAGTGGAAGTCAGCCAACAACCATGTTTTTGAACATTTTCCTCAGTACCCAACACAGTACTGTACAGAGGCCAGATGCTTAATCATAGATAACAGCTGTGTGATCGTCCACACTAATCCCAAGGGAAAGCATATCATCACATGAAAACGGATTTGTGTATCATATTTTAGTTTTCAACTGATGCCAAATTCACTCTCCTAAGGGATCAGTGCCTGACATGGGCCTGGGAATGGGGAATAGGGAAGAAAAGGAGGACCAACAAGACTCCAGAGCAAGGCGAGCTGCCCAGGAAAACCATGCCCCACCTTGGGTAAGGGATGGGCTTGTCATGAGACTGGTCACCAAGTTCAAGGTCACTATAGTTCAAGAGAAAGGCTTCTGTCAACCCTGTCCCAACTTTTGCAAATAATTATAAGGAAGACAGTTTCTTAAGATTTACTTTTCCACTGATGAAGTCTCTAAATGTATAGTAAAAAGATTTAACAATGTCTGAACAAAAATTAAGCTCTCTTTTCTCTATTTTTCTTTCTTTCTTTCTTTTTTTAAGAAGAAAAGAGTTCTTTGGGGAAAGTTAGGAAGAGAAGATAAACTCCAGATTTTCCCTTCAAATTTTGGGAAAGGGATTGTCAATGGAACAGCCATATTTATTCACTGTTTTTTTAAATTTGGCCTCACATCATGAGGGATCCTGGTTCCCCAATCAGTGATTGAACATGTGTCCCTAACCACTGGACTGCCATGGAATTCCCAAGTTTATTCACTTTTAATAAATATTTGTTGAATGCCCACTAAGGGCTGGGCCCCGTGCAGGACACTAAGGCAAGGGCTGTGAACGTGGCTAATGAAGAACTTGCTCTCTGGAACTTCTGTTCCAGGAATGGAGACAGACGTTTTGTACATAATCACAGGAATAAATGTATATGTCCAGATGGTGAGCAGTGTAATAAATGGAAGTGCACTGACGGGTGCTGTGACAGGTTATAGCCAGGGGCTGCCTTGGCTAGGGGTCAAGGAGGATCTCTCTGTGGAGGTAACTCTCTGCAGAGATCTAGACGATGGGCCCAAGTAGTCAAGATAAGAGTGTGCAGAAGAATAGACAACTGGATGGAACAGAGTGGGTACAGCTTCTCAGTAATAAACCTATTTACAGAAGATACTGAAGCTTTTGCTTCATCATGATAAGGAAAAGCTTATCATTTGGTAGCACTTTGTGGTTTGCTGTTTCCTGGGGTGGGGCAGGCTGACATCATTATCCCCACTTTCAAGATGAAGGAACCATGAAAGAAATCTGAGTGTCCATCAACAGATGAATGGATGAAGAAAATGTGGTATATACATTCAATGGAATATTAGTAAGCCACAAAAAAGAAGGAAACCTTGCTATTTGTGACCATGTAAACTTGAGGACATTTCACTAAGTGAAATATATCAGACAGAGAAAGACACATACCACAGGATCTCACTTATGTGCAGGATCTAAACAACAACAAAATACCAACTACCCAAGCAAACAAACAAAAATGCTCCTGGATGCCAGAGGCACGTGGTGGTCAGGTGGGAAAGAGAAGAGGGTTAAAAAGTACAAACTACCAGCTATAAAATAAATAAGTCATGGAGATATAATGTACAGCATGGGGACTATAGTAATAATACCATATTGTTTATTGGAAAGTCACTAAGAGAATGGATCATAAAGATTTTCATCATACAAAACAATTTTGTAAATACGTTTGGTGATGGATGTTAACTAAACTTACTGTATTGGCCATTTTGCTATATATAGAAATATATATTGTGATAAATAGAAATATTAAATCATCATGGCAACCCACTGCAGTTTCTTGCCTAGAGAATTCCATGAATAGAGGAGCATGGTGGGCTACAGTCCATGGGGTCACAAAGAGTTGGACATGAGTGAGAAAAAAACTAATATAACATTGTATAGCAAATACGTATACATATAAGAATGAAGGAACCAAGGCCCAGAGTTGACAAGTTACCTGCCCAAGTCACACATTTTAAAGAGGGATGGGGTTGCAAACTGTGCTCTGGCTATTTAAGTACCTCACATTTAAAGGAAACTTTGAAAGGTCTTCAGAAACAAGCAGTTTTATTTTAGGCAGCAGGCTGACAGCTCATTTGATGCTCAACAGAAATAACTAGCAGTTTCTCGAAATAAATGTCGTTTTGAACAGGACAAAGGCTCAGAAGGAAGAGGTCTTGGCTGTAGATTTAACTGCAAGTCATCATCATAAATATAACTTGTTTCATCAGGCCTGTAATAAGGTTCTTCTGGGCGGTGGGAACGAAGGCGCTGCTGCAAGTGTGCAGGCCCTGCTGTCAGCAGCTGAGCGATGCTGCCTTAATGCCACAGCTATTGACAACAGGACAAATTCCTGCGAACATTACTTTTAATATTGAGTTACTACAGCTTAATAGCCACATTTTTTTAAAAGATTGGCTAAATCAAAGAACACAAACTCCTCTCATCACTCATAAAATTAAAGATGGAACAGCAACAAAATGCACAGGTTTTTGAGCCCTTCCTTTCTTTGCTAGAGATACTTAAACATGTTCTGCAGAAGGGCCTATAGTAGTGTTTACCTTTTTTGTTCATCATTACCCTCTCAGGAAAATATTTTAATATATTTAAACCAGTTAACCAAGCCTAAATATATTAAGTTCTATACTATGAAATGTATAATACATAATTTAATTTAATTTCTTCCTAATGAAAAAAGTTAAATCCTAAGGAATAAGATAATGTCAGAGTTTGACTTTGGAGAGCTCACACCATTGTAAAATATAGATTTATTTTTGTCCCTTAAGGACCAATTTTCAACTCTCCTCCTGTTGATGATTCATGACTAAACTGAGAAGCAGAGAAAACACACACACACACATCTTAGAAACATGTCATCTTATGATCTTTAAGGGGCTTCCCTGGTGGCTCAGCAATGAAGAATCTGCCTGCAATGCAGGAGCCCCAGGAGACACAGTTTTGATCCCTGGGTTGGGAAGGTCCCCTGGAGAAGCACATGGCAAGCCACTCCAGTGTTCTTGCCTGGAAAACCTCCTGGGCGAAGAGCTGGGTGGGCTACAGTCCAAGGTGTTGCAAAGAGTCAGACACTGTTGCAAAGAGTCAGACACAATTGGAGCGACTTAGCATGCACATGATCTTTAAAGGCTTGCACTGAATGGAACTGAAACAATCGTTGTGTTGGTTGATTTTGTGTCAACTTGGCTAGGCTATGGTGGCCAGCTGTTTGGTCAAACACTAGTCTAGATGTTGCTGTGAGGTATTTGTAGATGTGATTAATATGTACAGTTAGTTGACTTTGAGATTACCCTCCTTGATGTAGGTGGGTCTCAGCCTATCAGTTGAAGGCCATAAGAGCAAACAGGTTTCCCTAAGAAGACATTCTGCAGAAAGGCTGTAACAAAGACATCCTGTGGAAGTGCCAGACTGCCAGCCTGCCCTACAGATTTCAGACGCAATGCAACAGCCTCCATAGTTGCATTAGCCACTTTCTTATAATAAAGCTATTTACGCTGGGAATTCCCCAGGGTCCAGTAGCTCAGGTTCTGTGCTTTCTCTGCCGAGGGTTCATGTTCAATCCCTAGACAGGAAACTAAGACCCCACAAGATGGGTGGCCAAAAACAAAACGAATCTCTCTCTCCCTCTTTCTCTCTCTCCTTCAGTGACATTTATATTTATGTCTCCAAAATCATCTTGGTTTAAAAGGAAGAAGTTAAAATTGAGTATTTCATGTGATAGTCATTCTGCTATCATGCAACCCTCATAGTGATGCTGTGAGGTAGGTATAATCACCTCCATTTCACAGATGAGAAAACTGAGGCACAGAAAGTTTAAGTAAAATTTGCCAAGGCCAAGTAACTATGAACTGACAAGATCGACATTTGAATCCAGGACTTCCTGACTTCAGAGCTCTCTGCTTTCCAGATGGCGCTTGCGTCCCCTCAGTCCTGTAGCTCACTGATGGCTAAGTGTGTGGTTTCACCCAAGCCTCACAAACCACTGGGAACCCCAGATGCTTCTGTAATAGAGTCCATAACTGCTGATATTTACAGAACACTTGGCTGATGTTGCAGTGTTTCCCTTGCATTACTCATCTCATCCTCATAACAACCTTATGAAGCATATACTGTTGCCACTCATGTTTTATAAATTAAGAGGCTCTGAGAGGTTAGGTGCTCCCAGCTTTGAACCAACAGAGCTGTGACTCCTACTGGACTCATCCCCTCCGGTGTCTGCCTGTGGCCACTGCAGGGGCAGCCTTCTCTGAAGCTGTCCTTAGGACCTGCGCAGAGCTTATCCTTGGGACCGTGTCATCTCCCTTTCCCCTTCTCTCCCCTTCCTTTTCCCGGCTCCTGTGTTCTTCTTCCTCACTTCAAAACATTTAAATCCTGGGCCAGGGCTGGGGAGCCATCCGACAAGTAGTCATTATTGGTCTGGGAGTCCTAGTGTTTGCCCATTAACAAAGACATCTGGAAACATAAAGCCTTAACTTACAAGACTGAATGGTGGATTCAGAGGGTGGGAAGAATTTCAGTGAGTGGAGGTGATGTTTGGAACCTGAATTAGTCAGGTTACCTATAGGAAGTGGATGGCACCCTCAGGCGGGGAGTGAAGGAGAATTGAATAAAAGGACAGTTTTTAGATGTGTGTGATTATGGCATCTAATCCTATCACTTCTTGCCAAATAGAGGTGGAAACAGTGGCAGATTTTATTTTCTTGGGCTCCAAAATCACTGTGGACAGTGACTGCACCCATGAAATGAAAAGAGGCTTGCTCTTTGGAAGAAAAGCTATGATGAACATAGAAAATATATTAAAAAGCAGAGACATCACTTTACCAACAAAGATCTGTATAGCCAAAGCTATGGTCTTTCCAGTAGTCATGTATGGATGTGAAAATTGAACCATAAAGAAGGCTAAGCACTGAAGAATTGATGCTTTCAAATTGTGGTGCTCAAGGAGATTCTTGAGAGTCCCTTGGACGGTAAGGAGATCAGACCAGTCAATCCTAAAGGAAGTCAACCCTGAATAGTCATTAGAAGAACTGATAATAAAGCTGAAGCTCCAATACTTTGGCTACCTGATGCAAACAGCCAACTCACCGCAAAACATCCTGATGCTGGGAAAAACTGAGGGCAGGCGGAGAAGCGGGTGACAGAGGGTAAGATGGTAGCAGCACTGACTTGGTGGACATGAGTTTGAGCAAAACTCTGGGAGAAAGTGAAGGACCGGAAAGCCTGGCACCCCACAGTTCATGGGGTCCCAAAGAGTGGGACATGACTTAGTGACTAGACAGAGCAACAGAGGAGGATCAAGAGAAGCTAGTATGAGACAGTGAGGCACCACATGGCTGGCATCAGCAGGGAGCCATTGCCACCCTCGCCGGAAGGGGCAAGGGGAGGGATGGTCCTGGGAACCTGAGAGATTTGCCGCAGCTTTGGAGAGTGACCCTGCCCGGGAGAGACTGGAAGCCAGCCCCTGCCACCCCATAGGACGAAAACTAAGGAAAGAAGTACTCCTTGCCCTTTTTCTGGGAGGCCAGGCTGTGCAAGTGCTTCCCACTGACCACACCCAAACTGCAGGCAGATGCTGGAGGAGGTACATTCTACTGAGAAGGCCCGCAGAAATCAAATGAAAACTATTACATACATGAGGGACTTCCCTGCCGGCCCAGTGGTTAAGACTCCATGTTTCCAATGCAGGGGGTGTGGGTTCAATATTGGTCAAGGAACTACGCCCCGACATGTCACAGCTAAGATGCTGCAGGCCTCAACTTAAGATCCCATGCACCGCAACGAAGATCAAAGATCCTGGTGCCGCAACTAAGGCCTGGCACAGCCAAGTAAAGAGATCAATGCATAAAAACTACAAATAAGACCTCACCACAATCCCTCAAGGTGAGTCTTCGTTTTAAAAGGAACTGCATAAAAAAACAAAACCAAACCACATGCATGAGATAATTTCAGGAAGTCAGGTTATGAAGAAAACAAAAGGAAGAATCTAGAGATGGAGCAGCATTTTTTTGCTGAGGGAGGGAAAGTGATTTGGGGCAATGTCATCGCTGAAGAGACACAGAGGAAAGTCCACAGAGGCCAGAAATCCAGGCACAGAGTGGAGTGGGGAAGTGAGGGGGCCCCGGGAGGGCAGTGCTGGCCCTAGTACAGCGGCCTCTGTGACAGGTCAGCACGGGGCCAGTTCCACAAATGAAGCAGAAAGACGCCCCTGTGTCCACAGAGTGGCTGACAGGATAGCAAAGATGGGCACAGGCCATGCAGTGTGCCTGCCACTTTTTCCCTGGGTGGACAGGTTTCTTAACCTCTCTGTGCCTTAGTTTTCTCCTTTATGAAGTACAGATAACAGTATCCACCCACAGGGTGGTAATGAGGGTGAAATGAGCGTATTCTTGAACAAACTCTGCCTCAATTAGCACCATGCTTATCACGCTCCAGGTGGGAGGAAGCAGTGTGGCCCCAAGGGCCACACACTAGGATACAGACACACCTCCCTCACAATACAAGGCAAGGCGAGCTGTCTGCCAGCAGGAGGGGCTACACCTGGCTTTGCAGAGGAGCCTTGGGCAAAGTTTTTGCAGAGCAATCCATTTTCACAAAGTCCTTTTCACCAATATAGCCAGAACTCAGGTCCAGTGAGCATCACTTGACAGTCTCCGGGCTTTACAGAAGGAAGGAAATCAAATAGAGGACTTAAAAGATTAGAGGATTCCTAGGTGGTCGCTAGGAGTCAGACACGACTGAGCGACTTCACTTTCACTGTTCACTTTCATGCATTGGAGAAGGAAATGGCAACCCGCTCCAGTGTTCTTGCCTGGAGAATCCCAGGGACGGTGGAGCCTGATGGGCTGCCGTCTATGGGTCGCACAGAGTCGGACACGACTGAAGCAACTTAGCAGCAGCAGCAGGTGGTCAGAGGACAAGAAGAAATCAACTGACTGAAATCAGGGCATGACTAAGCAGTGCACCAAGAATCCAGTAGGTGGCGTAAATGGGCCATTCACTGGGAGAACTTCCATTTCTCATTGTCTATGAGATCTGGGGGTTCTTTTTCTCTCCTTGTATCTCCCCTCCGCTTCTCCTTGCCCTTGTCCCTGCCCCTGCCCCCCACACCTTACTCAACTACAGAAACAGAAAAATCCTTATTGGAAGACCTACTGAACATTTCATATATATATATATATTTTTTTTTTTTTTAATCCCCTCTCCCTTAAAATTTTCTGGTCAAAATTCATTGTTTCCAGACAGTTTATGTGCATCTACCATCCATTTTACCAAATATATGTTGCCATTTCACCATGTTAGTGGTTCAGTCATATTGGACTCTGTGACCCCATGGATCACAGGTGATCCATGTTTTCTTCATAACCTGGTGATCGCCTACCAGGTGATAAGTGGCTCAGATGGTTAAGAATCCACCAGCAATGCAGGAGACCTGGATTGGATCCCTGGGTCAGGAAGATCCCCTGGAGAAGGGAATGGCTACCCACTCCATTATTCTTACCTGGAGAATTCCATGGACAGAGGAGCCTAGCAGGCTGTATAGTCCATAGGGTCACAAAGAGTCAGACATGACTAAGCAACTAACACTTTTACCTTTTTTAAACTTTCATTTCACCATAGTTATTAGAAGTTTTAAATGATCTTTACTTAGTGAGGTTAGTTTTTAAAAAATTAAGACAAGCTACTTATATAATATAACTAAGCACTTTCCAGAAAGCTGAATGCAAGTGTGAGCCTATACATATACAGAAAGGTTAGTTTATGTTGAGGTCAACTTTCTAAACCCAATTTTGATTATACAGTTTTCTAGAAGAAAGATAAAAAATAGAATGCTTTTGAATGAGTTAATGGGATCAGTTTCTCTGTGAGTTAGATCTAAATTTTCTGAAAGCAGATGCAATGTTCTTATTTTTTGGTGGATCTATGGAGTTGGTTTACTAAGGGAACAAATTATGCCTTTATCATCCTTTGGAATATGCAATGTCTTTTCTACATTCATGTGGGCAATTTGGAAGGTAAATAATTTCTTTTTCATCATAAAATAGAATAATATTAGCAAAAACATAAAAATGTAAGAATAAAAGGGAAAAAAAATCACCCTTAACCTCAGTAGTTTTTTTGAACGTGCTGGCAGTTTGATGTATTACCTTACTTTTTCTTATGCATATTTTCATTCATGCATAGAACAGACATTAATGGACCAACTTCTATTCTGGGATCTAGGGATCTAATTGTGAACAATAAGCTAAGCTCCTGACACCATGGAGTAAAAAGAAAAATAATTAGTGATTAAGAGAAAGAAGGATAATCTCAGTCCATCACCTGCACTATGGAGAAAATGAAATAGGATGATAAGGAAATATGAGCTGTCATCATTAGATCAAGTACTCAGGAAGAGCCTCATAAGAAGGTGATGGTGAGCCATGACTTGAATTACTAGGGAGGACCTAGCTTGTGAAGAAATGGAAAGGAGCAGTCTAGGCAAGAGCATGTGCAAAGGCCCTGTGGTACAGAAACACTAATGTATGAGGACCCAGAACAGGTGCTGGGTTACTGCAGCACAGCGCAGGACCAGGGCCGAAAGAGGAGTGTGGTCAGAGAGCTGGGCTGGCAGCCAGATCATGCTGGCCTGGGTAGGCACATGAGACTTCATTCTGTTAATCATTGTATATACATTTGTAAGAATATATTTGTCATCCTGATTTTTCCCTGTGACATTATTAACATACTTTGCCTCATGTCATTGCATAGACTTCAAAACCATAATTTAAAACCAATACTAAAATTCCATCAAGTTGGTCTTTAATAATTTACTGCACTATTTTCCCTATGAAAGGGATACCCTCTTAACAGATATACCCAAGGTGGCAATATGTACTTCATGCAAAATTATCTTCTTTTAAATAAGCTGATTGTTACTGGCTCCAGCTATTGTTTCAAATTAGTTGAGCTAGACTTTCTTGCTTCTCCTAAGGAAGTTCATTTGCAGACAGTGTGTTTACATTTTAATGAGGTAAAGGAGAAGTGAATTTAGACAATTCTGACATTCTAAGACCAAGATGAGTGATGAGGGAGCAAAACAAGACATTCACTGTAATCTAGCCTCTCAATCTCTCCCCATCTGAGATTATATTTATTCAAAAAAAGGCTAAGATCAGAAACACTATTGTCACAGAAGCAGGAAGAATAACATTCTGAAACTAGTGAGCTTTGATCTGTACTCAGCATTGGAAAGAAAGGAAATCTGGCAGTGCTTTGCATAAAAATAGAAGAGAGAATAGTGGTTTCTCTGGTCTGCCCATGCTTAGTTAGACGATTAAAAATAATGCTGCACCAGATGCTGCTGTGTTCATGGTCCTGTGCACATGACTGTTTTAGGGAACAGTTTTATTGGAGAGCTTACTTTGTGACCTGTAAGAAGTTGATTTTTAGCAATCATGTAACTAAATATTAATATTTGGGGCTTCCATGGTGGCTCAGTGGTAAAGAACTCACCTGCCAATGCGGAGACGCGGGTTTGATCCTTGAGTCAGGAAGATCTCCTGGAGAAGGAAATGGCAACCCACTCGAGTATTGCTGCCTGGGAAATCCCATGGACAGAGGAGCCTGGCAGGATGCAGTCCCTGAAATCACAAAAGAGTCAGACACGACTTAGCAGCTCAACAGCTAATAGCAAATAATTATTTGCACCCTCTGAGAAAGCTGACTGCATCTTCAGAAGTGACTTGTGCATTTATTATTAGCTTTGATTTAGTTGTTCTTCCTGATCATGGTCATGCTGAGGCTGCTTGGCTGACATGGTAGCTATGCCAAAGGGCCCAAGGAAAGAAGTGTGTCCATCATGGGAGCCAGAATTCTTTGCACAATTAGTAACTGAATAACTGTGTGCACCCAACACCTGCAGAAGCCAGCCTGCTTGTCTTAGCAGCTGCATAGCACCTATTTTAAATGTTTGGAAATGCCTTTATTATCTGACCATGAGCCAATGGTAAAATGATATTCTGCAGTTTTACTTTTAATACAATTTATAAATTCTCCTCTGTGCTGTTTGTTCTTGGATTTCTAACACTGGAAAAGACTTTAGAACTTATCCCAAAGTCCTCATGTTCATAGATAAGGAAGCAGAATCCAAAGAGATTAAAGGACTCACCCAAGGTCACTCAGCTAGTTAGAATTTAGAGTTTTTCTTTCTTTTCTTTTTTTTAAAAAAACAAATCCAACATTATTTTTATTTATGTCAGTCTGTGTTGAACAAAGGCCAGATTCATAATGGCAGATTTCAGTGAGCCACTCAGCCACTTTTTCTCAAAATAAAGGTATCAGCTCTAAAGTTGAGTGCGTCCCTCAAGAATTCACGTGTTGAATTCCTAACCCTCTAAATGTGACCTTCTTTGGTAGTGGGGTCATTGCAGGTATAATTTATTAAGATGAGGTCAATATGACTGGTGTCCTTGTCAGAAGGGGAAATTTGGAGACAGATGCACACGAGGAGAAGGCTATATGAAGATGAAGGCAGACACAAGGTAATGCTTCTATAAACCAGAGAAGAGCAAGGAATTCTAGAATACCACGAGAAGGTGAGCGAGAGGCAGGGGACAGACCTTCTCTCACAGCCCTCAGAAGGAACCGAGCCTGCCTCAGCATGAGCTCTCTTGATCCTGGACTTTCCAGCCTCCAGAATGATGAGATGATACATTTCTGCTGTTTAAGACACACACTTTGTGGTACTTTGCATACTTCCCAACAAACTAATACAAATACCCATGCTTGATGCTTATCTAATGAGTTAGAGAGTCCAAAAATAATATAGTTGTGCCTTTGGAAAATGTATAAGAACTCTTCCTAAGCCCATGAATACATGATATTAACATGAAACTAATTTGTGGCTACTGATCTGAGAGTTATGAACTGCCAAACAAAAAATTACAAAAATTTCCTAAATTCCAACTATTAAAGCCTGAGGGGTCTCTGAGACCTCAAATGGTCTGGCATGACCCAACCATGATGTTTTATAGACAAGTCATGCCACCCTATCTAATGCTGTTGGATGAAGCCAGGGACTGAATTTAAACTTCTGGTTCTGTTCAGTTCTGTGGCTCAGTCATGTCCGACTCTTTGCGACCCCATGAACTGCAGCACGCCAGGCCTCCCTGCCCATCACCAATTCCCGGAGTTCACTCAAACTCACATTCATCAAGTCGGTAATGCCATCCAGCCTTCTCATTGTCTGTTGTCACCTTCTGCTCTTGCCCCCAATCCCTCCCAGCATCAGAGTCTTTTCCAATGACTCAACTGTTTGCATGAGGTGGCCAAAGTATTGGAGTTTCAGCTTCAACATCAGTCCTTCCAATGAACACCCAGGACTGATCTTCTTTAGAATGGACTGGTTGGATCTCCTTGCAGTCCAAGGGACTCTCAAGAGTTCTCCAACACCACAGGTCAAAAGCATCAATTCTTTGGCGCGCAGCTTTCTTCACAGTCCAACTCTCACATCCATACATGACCACTGGAAAAATCATAGCCTTGACTAGATGGACCTTTGCTGGCAAAGTAATGTCTCTGCTTTTGAATATGCTGTCTAGGTTGGTCATAACTTTCCTTCAAAGGAGCAAGCCTCTTTTAATTTCATGGTTGCAATCACCATCTGCAGTGATTTTGAAGCCCCCCAAAATAAAGTCTGCCACTGTTTCCACTGTTTCCCCATCTATTTCCCATGAAGTGATGGGAGCAGATGCCATGAACTTAGTTTTCTGAATGTCGAGCTTTAAGTCCTAGCTTTAAGCTTTTTCACTCTCCTCTTTCACTTTCATCAAGGGGCTTTTTAGTTCTTCACTTTCTGCCATAAGAGTGGTGTCATATGCATATCTGAGCTTATTGATATTTCTCCCAGCAATCTTGATTCCAGCTTGTTCTTCTTCCAGCCCAGCATTTCTCATGATGTACTCTGCATATAGGTTAAATAAGCAGGGTGACAGTATACAGCCTTGATGTACTCCTTTTCCTATTTGGAACCAGTCTGTTGTTCCATGTCCAGTTCTAACTGTTGCTTCCTGACCCGCATACAGGTTTCTCAAAAGGGAGGTCAGGTGGTCTGGTATTCCCATATCTTTCAGAATTTTCCCGTTTATTGTGATCCACACAGTCAAAGGCTTTGGCATAGTCAATAAAGCAGAAATAGATGTTTTTCTGGAATTCTCTTGCTTTTCCCATGATCCAGTGGATGTTGGCAATTTGATCTCTGGTTCCTCTGCCTTTCTTAAAACTTCTGGTTAATTCTTTGTATTTTGATAGTTTTTCATGTTCTCACTTGACTTCTTTGTAGTACAATGCATGATAATGATTTTGAATTTTTGTTCCTTTTCTTTCTCAAGAGTTTTTCCTTTCTTTAATGGGAAAATTCATATTTCTGTTCCATTCTATTTCTTTGACTGTGCCAAGGGCCACATGGATCTTAATTCCCTGACCAGGGATAGAACCCATGCCCCTGCAGTGGAAGCATAGAGTGTTAAACACTGAACAGCTAGGGAATTCCCCCTGTTCAATTTTAAATCCTTCTCTCCAAGTTGTCATTTCCTTTAGTGGTCCCTAGCCTGTCACTATATCACCCTGTGCAGTGACATTACAGAGGGAGACAAGAGGTACACAGCAACCAGGACATTTGTCTCCCTCTGGTTCTCTCACATCTGGACAGAGAAAGGTATGACTTAAAGGAGCCAATTGAACAGTTTTCCCTTCACAGCCACTGCAAGGAGGTGACCTACAGGGCAGACTGATGCTTGGCTTATACGACAAAATCTCTCCTGAGAACTCAACATGAAAGTACAAAGTCCCAGCACAAAATCAAGTACAGTATAACCTTTCTAAGCCTTTGTCCTATTAAAGACTATTTACCTGAGCTGGCAGGTAAAATTATGGCCCAGAGATGAGAACACAGAGGGCAGCAAATGAAAGAATTAGAGCACTGTTAAAATTAGATTTGTCATTCAAGCAGCAAAGCTATTTGCCTGTTGGGGCTGTTGGAGGAACCTTCAGAGGTCTCCGGCCAAGGACGCGGACGCGGACAGAAAAGACGGAATATCTCCTGTATTTCAGCCAATGCTTCCTGCACCCCTGCCACCGCCTGCTCTGGTTATAGTTCAGAAAGGGGTGGATTCACTGAGAGCCCTGCATCCAAAGCCCACAGATCTGTTGCCTCACCTTGGGTTTTGTTTTGTTGTTTGGCTCTGAAATGGTTCCGGTTATCAGAATTTGGCCTCAGGTTTTGGCCCTTAGAATGTCTTTGCTTTTCAAGCAGGAAATTATCAAGAATTACAAAAAGGCAAATCAGAATCATGGCATTTAGAAAACAACCATATTACTTTGCCTTGAATGGCCTTTGGAGGGGCAAAAATAATTGAATCAGTGACTGAACACTGAGCCACTTTGCATGACTCATTAAACTGCCATTTTCAACACTTTTGCCTCATGCTGTAAGAATGATAGAATCCTATAACAATCTATACACTTAAATTCTTTTATATCTGAAAAGCCTCATGGTACAAGTGTCTACGGATATAAGCACAAACATCAGTTGAAATACAAGACAGTCATAATAGAGCTAAATTTGATAAGCCACTCAAGCATGACCTAGGCAGCCCAGTCTCTTAAATCAGGATGCACAATTAATTGCTACTCTTTTATTTATTATCTTTAATCCCTCATTGGATACAGTTGACTTGCTACTTCTTGGGATGAGGCCATAGCAAGGCGGGAATGAATAATTTTTAAATTATGAAGCAATTTCTTTGTTACAAACCTGGGTGCAGACAATGTAAATTCTAATTATTTTTCCCCCAGTATAGCACCCTTTGAACTTGGGAAGGGCATTCATTTTTCCCTCCTTCTATCCTTAGTGGGCAGAAAGTCAGGCATGTCTCATCCTTGGAGGTCACTGGTGTTTTTCCTGCTATTACAAAGGAATAATCCCCTGAGACTCCTTCCTGCCATCCTGAAGTCTCACTAAAGACCTGTATTGTATTTAAAATGGTAAAATTCTCCCCAGGGTGAATTAGCCCTTTCTATAGCCCTCTTTTACACAGCCTCCAACCTGGTTTATCTGTTTCTGCTCATTTCACCAAGGTCTGAACCTCTCAGAAGATAAGGATTTTTCCCTTTGAACTGTCTATGGTTTTGAGCTGAGCCAGCCTAATAAATCAATGGGATTTGATTTCAGGGGCATCAGGAAACCGTTTCCTTCCTGTTAATTCAATAGCTTCCTCCATTGTCTTGATGTGGCCTAAAATGCCACTGTTAGGGATCTTATCCCTTGTCTTTGTTCCCTAGTAAAACATATATTCTTGTGGGAAGTTTAACACTTTAGGCAGTAACAGTTTTTTAGAGATGAGTTGAGTTGAGCTAAAATACATCCATAGAATCCTATCTTGAGAGGAAGCCATGTAAGGCAGAGAGGAGTGAAGTGAGGAGACTACGCCCAGCACTGGCGGGGGAGGGGCCACACAGAGCAGACCCAGAGAGCAGACGACCCTTAGCCTTCCCACTTGACTAGTATGGTTTGAAATAGCTACATATTTAACATACTTTTATACATTATAATAGATATTATATACTAATATATAAAACTAATTTATACTAATATATGGGGCTTCCCTGGTGGCTCAGAGGTTAAAGCGTCTGCCTGCAATGCAAGTAGACCTGGGTTCGATCCCTAGGTCAGGAAGATCCCCTAGAGAAGGAAATGGCAACCCACTCCAATATTCTTGCCTGGAGAATCCCATGGACAGAGGAGCCTGGTGGGCTACAGTCCATGGGGTCGCAAAGAATCAAACACGACTGAGCGACTTCACTTTCACTTTCTATACTAATACATTATAATGCTAATACTATTATAATACTAATATTCATACTAATATATAATATACTAACATATATTTCAAACCATACTAATAAATTCTCTCTCTATATATGTATATATTCCAATATGCTTCAAGTTAAAAGCTATTCCTGATCATAAAGCATTAATGTGAAAATATTAAGACATTCATTATCCTACAGTCCTGACATACCTAATCTTTTTTTGTACTTTTATATAGTCAATATCATACTTTATATAAAATTGTTCTTTATTCTTTTTCCATTAACATTATGTTGTGTACATTTTCTCCTGGTGGATTTTTCATGGCTACACAGTATTCCATTTATTTAACCAGTTTCCCATCAATCTTTGCTGTTAGAAACGATAAAAGCCAACATTTATAAAATGTTCTAGGTCCTTTTCTAAATTAAACCAACAGATTCATTTCGTCTTCACAAGAGCCCACTTAGGAGGTACAGGCTAAACTTGCGTGTGAAAGATGACAGAGCAGACCCTGAGAGATCGTGAGAATAGATCCGGAACTCAAACCCCAGTGTTTTGCCTCCAGGGTCTGGACTGTCAGTATTTCTTTAGAAATCTGATCTACGGGGTGGCAAAAGAGTCAGAAATGACTTAGCGACTAAACAATAACAAATCTGATCATTTTATTAATATTAAGATAGGTTGCCTAGGAGTATTGCTTTCTGTAAAAATGACTCATTTGGCAATGAATTTTTATTTTCTTTCCTTCCTTGATGTTTAAGAACAAAACCCCAAACACCTGTGTGACTGTAGCTGAAAGATTCTATTTACATTTTGCCTCCTGCTGCCAAACTGCCCGCAGGCGGAGGGACCGGAGAAGGAAACTTTAGTCTGCGCAGGCGCCCTAAAGTCCTTGAGTAACTGCACCTCTGAGATTTGGGAAAGGACATTTAGATCAGGCGCATCCTGGGCCTGGCCTCCCTGTTCCCCGAGTTGCCTTGGATATGAAGCGGATTATCAGTATCACTCCTGTGGGTTGCTGTTTTTACCACGGGGTTGGGAGTCAATGACAGGATGCCTCCCCAGCCCTGTATCTCCTGAGAACAGTGTGTGTACTGGGACGCTGGCACTGGGAGGTGCCCCTGGAGGGGCAGCCTGGGCCAGGAAGCCAGACATTCATTTGCTTAGTTTTGTGTCTATATATATATATATATATACACATAAAATAGGCTTTTAAATGTTCCATAACATTGGTTAACTGAGTTATGGAATATCTATTCAGTGGAATTGTATGAACCAAATCCTATCTGTACTTTCCATGTACTAACATGGAAAGATGCCCAAAGCACTCTAAGAAGAAAAAGAAAAAGAACAAATTACAGAGCTGCACCCACCATAGAATTCCATTTCAGAATATGTATAGAAGGAAAAAAGATGTCCTCTAGAAACTGAGATGGGGCGGGTGTAGGGCCTTCCATTTTCTGTCCTTTGCACATTTATATTCTTTGAAATTTTCAGTGTGCATCTTGTTCAGTCACTAAGTCACCTTGGACTCTTTGCAACCCCATGGACTGCAGCACAGTCAGGCTCCTCTGAACATCTATTACTTTTAAAATTAGTATAAAACTAACAGAGACTTTATCATAGACTATTTACAGTACAAATTTTTTAAATATATAAACTCAAATTTATAAATAGGAAAAATATATATAGAAAAAAAAACAGGATCTAAGGGAATCTAGTAGAATTAGTAAAAAAGTGCTAATTGAACTGGTATTTGGGAATGGAAATATATTTTTCCCCATTGTGTTTTCCAAATGTTTACTAACATAACTGTATGACTACTTCATACTATTTATATACTTTAAAAGTAGATATAATGGAATAAAGCATGAAATCATATTAGAAGTAAATGAAAAAGGCAACTGAAAGGAAAAGAGAAAATGTGGAGTAGTAATTAGAAAGCAACCTAGGATCCAGCTGCCTGGGTTCTCCCCTAGGCTTACTGTGTAATCTTGGGCAAGTCACTTGGCCTCTCTGGGCTTCAGATTCTTTATCCAGCCCAGGTTGAGGTTCTCAACCCTAATGCACATCAGGATCACCTGGGGAGTGTTTACTTCTTTTTGTCATTAGAAAATTCATTTATACATATATTTTTATCCTTTTAAAACTTTTTTCCCATGTAGGTTGTTACATAACATTGAGCGGAGTTCTCTGTGCTATACAGTATGTCTTTGTTGGTTATTCATTTTAGATATAGAAGCGTGTACATGTCCATCCCACACTCTCTAGTTATCTCTCCCTCTAACCCTTCACCTGGGGAGTGTTTGGAATCACCCTCTCTAGGATGGAGCCTGAACAGGCTCCCGGGTGATTCTGGTGAGCACACAGTGTAATCACACTGAGCCAGTTTAAGCTCTGGGAGGGTCCGTTCACTCCTACTGGGAAGTCTCTCCATCCAGGCTCAGAAGTGACTAGTGGTCATTTAAGTAAGTAAATAAGTAGATGTTTATGTAGCTCTTAGAGAAGAAATGTGTAAAATATACCATTTGGCTGGATCACCTCTTGGTTTTGAAAAGTGGTTGCTCTTTGCTCATAATAACCACTTTCCTTTGGGATTTTTGCTCGGCATTTGGGTGTAAAGAGTATGCATTTTTAAAGCTGTCCAAATGCCAATTTATGCAGCAGACCATAACTCCTCTCTGGATAGGCTGCTATGCTTTATCAAATAAATGATACACATTTAAAAAACTGTCTGAAGGGGCATTTACCTGAGGGACTATGATTGTGTTTGGATTTTTTTCCCCTGAGCCCTTATGGTTCATTGGGTAAATAATATCTTTTAACCAATTTTTAAATAGATGTGTCTAGCAAGATGCCATTTTATCAATCATATCCACTCTTATACTCTTCAGAGAGGGCTCTTTTAGCTTTTTTTTTTCTAATTTCACATTAAGATGCTTTATGAAAAAAGAAAGTTCAAATAGTAAAAACAAATAAAAATTAGTATGAGGTAGATAGCTGGCATCTGGCTTTTTTCCCCTCTGGCACATAAAAAGACTTCGTTATATTACTTTTCTTCTCTGGGGCTACTTCAGTGCTAAATTCAAGACATTTTTGCCTTTAGGCAATAGACCCTAACCCTGTTCTTCATTGAACTTTCTTGGTTTGATTAGTTTTGGAGAAGGTGGAAGATGGGGGACACTGTAGAACAAGGGGGAGTTATTTAGATATGATTGTGAAACAGAAGGACATCTGGTAGGACTGGGTTTGTGTCAGCATGAGTCATGTGACTTCTACAAGAGCTAGAGCCAGGGATAGAGAATAGACAGGGAGATTCCAGCTGAGGAGAGGGAAAGATCTGCAGAAAATGATAAGCATGTTTAGAACACTGGTTGGTAAGACGAAGAACCTTATGTAGATCCGGGTTCTTAGTTGCAGGCAACAGAGTCTACTGAAGCTGGATTACGCATAAAGGAGTTTACCAAAGGGTGTTAATGATTCACCGAATCTCCTGGAAGGCCACACAGGCCTGGAAATTGTACACAGGCCCAATATATCCAGGAGAAATGAGGAGTCAGCTCTTAAAAGAGTGCTTCTCAAAGTGTGCTCCCAGACCAGTGGCATCAACATCACCTGGACATTTGGTAGAAATGAAAATTCTCAGACCTCTTCAAGACCCACTGAAGAAACTCTGGGAATGAGGGCCAACAATCAATCTTTTAACACGTTTTCTAGGTGGTTCTGATGTACAGTGAAGTTTGAAAACCACTGTCTTAAGTATGGTTCTAAAAAAGGCACCATGGTCGCTGCTTCCCATTCTTTGGCACTAGTGAAATTGGGAACTGGATGCCTGAAACTGCAAGAGCAGCCCCAGGAGAGCCAGGTTCTTCTGCCAGTGTGCTTGCCGAATCGCCTCCCTAGCTGCTGCCGCACGTAGCTCACTTCCAACTCAGGGACTCCTGTTAAGTGATCCTCTAGGTAGAACCAGAACCACATTATGTTCTAGCACTCTAGCTGCAGAGGACACCAAGAAATGTAATTTAGCTTTCTAGACTCTGTATAGCACAGGAGTAAGCTAGAAGTGATTGGCATGGATGTTGGGAGAGCCAACCTTTGTCTCTGCCATCAACTTGATGTCCCCATATGGATGCTCAAAGACTCTACACATTAGCCAGCCTTTTATAGCAGAGGGGGCAGAAAAAGAGAGCTGTTGTGTCTCATCACCCTACCCTGATAAGGGGTAAACAACACCTCACAGGAACCCCAGCTCTGGGAATTCTACCCCAGTCACTGCCTGGAATCCAGACTTTTCCTGGGTTCAGGGAGTCTTAATTCGGGTATAATCTGGGTTCACTGTAACAGTGACAAAATTGGTCTTTGATTTAAAGAAAATAATTTCCTTCTTATTTCCCATTACTTAACTGAAGTAGAAGGTTTTCCTCAGGGGAATAATTCCACTGCCTTGATGGAGTGCATTACCTCCCGACACTACATAGTTAACAAAATTACATCCAATTATTTGCACAAATCTGTTTACAATCAAAGCAAGATACTTGTAAATAAATTATTATATTGAATTTACCTTAGTCCTATTAAACAACACTGCTACAACAGCACTGACTGAAAACTAGATCAGGATACTGAATGCCAGCAGCAGAAGCTGACTTTCTCAGTGCGATCTGCCAGACCCCAGGGTCTAGTTTGGCTGGGAGGATGGGTGGATTCAATCTCCTGTTTCTTCAGCCTACCTCAGCCTGACGAAGCTTACCTTTCTCCTGATGTAGCTCTCAGTTCAAACACCATCTCCTTAAAGAGGCTTCCCTTGAGTTCCCCCAAACTCCTGAAGCTCACCCAGAAGCCGCTGCCCATCACATCACCCTGCCTCATTATCTTCTCAGTCCTCCTCACTCTCTGAAATGAGCTCATTGATTTGCTTAATGTCTGTCTCTCTGCTGAAACATAAGCTACACGGAGAGTAACTTGTCCATCTTGTCACCATGGCAACTTCATGCCTTCCCCCCTACCCAGCAGGCCCTCACTAAATATTGTGGAACAAATGACTGAGTGGTTTGGGCAGCCCCGGGGCCACCATGCTGAAAACAGACATTAGGGTATAGTGGAAGCTATAGCTTACCTGGTAGTGAGAGAAGTGATGATGGGGAATGCGGTTCCTCTGTGGTGTCAGGTAGGTTAGCCTCTCCAGAGACAGCCTGAGCACATACCCAGGGCTCAGGTGGGAGGGAGACAGCCCATGGAAGAGGCATCTCAAATGCTCAGTTAGGAAGGTTGTGTCTGGGCCCCAGGGGCTGCTCCTGAACATGGAGATGGGCTGTGCTCACAATCAAGGAGAAAGGCCATCTACTGCCTTCTTGACATGATGCCCATCACTAGTGGGGAGAATCCACTTTCCTTAGGGCTTAGATAGCCCTAAGGTATCTAACCCTGGGACTTGGTTTAAATTAGCTGTGACCAATTTAAAGAGATCTGTACTATTTTTCATAAGTAGTTTTTGTTTTCTCATTGCTAGATGGTTGTTTGAATCATCTTGGTTAATTCACTCTTCAAATATTTTATTATTTTTTATTTAAATAAAATTAATTATTTTTATTTAAATAAAATAAAAATATTTTATTTAAAAAATATTTGAAAAGTGAATTAACCAAGATGATTCTTGGGTGCCGGTACAGTGTTGATATAGTATTTCTTCATGGATGTTGATTTCTCAA
Source organism: Madoqua kirkii (assembly GCA_006408675.1). Lineage (NCBI taxonomy): Eukaryota > Metazoa > Chordata > Mammalia > Artiodactyla > Bovidae > Madoqua > Madoqua kirkii. Next base: position 90,946 of record SJYC01134560.1, read on the forward strand.
TGCATGATAGTTGTATATTTTCCTAGAACTACAAAAAGCATAATAAACAGGCAAGAGCAGACCCTGTCCAGACCTAAATGTTCTGATTCATCTCTTCTAGCCCTGAGAGCCTAGAGTGTCCCGTTTACAGATACTGGCAGAGATGGCCCGGTGCAGCTGTGGGGGTCCACCTGCAGTCCACGTAACTTCTCAGTGCCTTTAGAGCGTGCTTCTCAGTCAAATGAAGATGATGAGAGTGTGAGCTCTTGGGACTTTTGCAGTCATGTAAGCAGCATATAAAAGTATATAAGGCCTGGCCCAGAGTAGGTGCTCAACTGTTATTACTACCTAGTTGCAGACCAGAAGCTAAGATAAAGGTATGCATGAGAGAGGGGACTAACCAGCCACCCTGGGACATTACCTCTAACTCCCACACAGAAAGATTTCCATTCTTGTGTTAAGTCGATGTCCTGGGTTGACTAAGTAGCACCCCCAAATTCACATTCACCCAGAACCTGGGAATGTGACCTTATTTGGAAATAGGGTCTTCGTAGATGTAATCAATTAAGCTACAGTGAGGTCGTAGTAGATTAGGACTAGGGTTAGGACAGTAGTAGATTGGTCCAGTAGTGGATTAGGACCAGTTATTAATTCAATAACTGGTGTCCTTATAAGAAGAGGTAAATGTGGACACGGACACACAGGGAGAATACCTTGTGATGACATGGATGCAGAAGGAAGATGTCCATGTGGAGGCAGAGGCAGAGACTGTCATGTCTACAAGCCAAGGAAATCCGGGGGTTGCTGGCAACCAACAAAAGCTAGAAGAGACAGGGGAAGGATGCTCCCCCAGAAACTTCCGAGACCGAATATGACCTCACCAGCACCTTGATTTGGGACTTTCAGCCTCCAGAACAGTGAGAGGATAAATTTCTTTTGTTTTTAGCCATCCAGTTAGCGGTCATTTGTCAAGGCAGCCCTAGCACACTAATAAAGTCACTTTGCAGCTATCACACTGTAGTGGGCAGAGCTTATTCCCCACCTTCAGCAAAATCCTCCTGCTTCCTTGGACATTCTAGGGTAAGTGAGATTAGCAGAGGAAGACTTCCGTTTTGAGAAACTGTCTGCAGGTGATACCTTATCAGGTTACTAGGCGTGAGAGCAGATGAAGGACAATAGAAAATGCATCAATCTTTCTTGGGCTCAGAAGTCTCTTTCAGCAGCTGCTTTTCCTGTGACTCACAGACATCAGAGCAGTGCTGTGCCATGAAGCTTTATACTGCACAAAATGCTCATCAACAGAAACTCCACGAAAAGCCAGCACCCCCCAGTGTGGCACTGAGGGTCCAGCTACATCTACTGCCCTATATTAGGCCCTGAACCCTGGCCTGCAGGGTATATGCGTGGGCCACAGAGTCAGCGCTGCTACCACAGCAGCCGGGTCCCCAGCACCTGGAGGTGTCTTGCATTCATTTATTTGCTGCCACACAGCTACTGAGTACTGCTCAGGGGCGACATCGCATGTGGAATGAGATCGGCTTCTGAAAGTACACAGGAGTGGCCGACAGAGAGGCAGGTGTCTGCGGACAGAGAGACTCAGAGATGAAGAGACAGGCTCATCAGAGTGCGACTGGAGAAACTGGCTTTTCAGGCACTTCTTGTTTCTCAAGAAGCATGTCAGGCTTACCATCTGAGCTGAAGCATTTAACTGGAAAGGAAGAAGTGGGTCTATCTAGAAGGTCAGCTGCCTCATTCTGGGCTCTGCTAAGGTCTTTGCCTCTGATTACAAAGACCTTTTCTCTCCGAATTCCATGGCAGAAACCAGGGCGCCTGCCCAAGGGAGGGAGGCAGGGTGGCCTTGAAGAGAGTGTTGTCATCTTTCTAGGTCAAAGTAGTGGCTTGGCTGATTCATCTTCCTCGTTTAATTCCCTTGGGGTCCCTGGTGACTATAGAGCACCACCACTGCCTTAAGTTATCGTAATTCCCTCTTCCTCCTTCCCTATCCCATGAGAATGGCTTTAAAATGATTTCCTACAAAGTCCTATAAAAGGATTTTGTCACAGGTTTGGATTGAAACAATCTATGAAATCTGAGTGCTAGCCAATGGACTTTTGTTAACAGAACTTTTCCTCCAGAAAAGGCTACCAGGTATGGGATTCCTTGCTGGGTGGGAGTGAGCAAGTTAATGGCCTCAGACATGTGTTATGGAAAACACAAAGTCTTAGCCTTAATGTCATGCCCAAGAACACACTTAGCTGTTGCAGTGACTGCTCTATAATTTGCTCTGTATGTTGCAGGAGAGTCAGTGATGGGCTGGAGTCAGCACTACTGAGCAGATAAATTGACCAAAGCATCTCAGCCACCAGCCTTCAGTCTGTCACCAACCATGGGGGCCAAATTGGCCCTGCTTTTATTTGGTGCCAATTCTAGCCCCTGTTCTCTTAATATCTTCTTTTGTCTATTACAAACCTATATTAATAATCTCCTTCTGTTTGCCTCTTCCTCTTTATTTGAGCATTTAATTGAAAACTGTATTTGTAGTGCTAAAATGCTGATCCACAGACAACTTTCTTGGTGTCCATGTGTGCCAATGAAAACAAAAGGCAGGGTTGTCCAGTGGCCGGGACTCCCTGATGGTCCAGTGGATGAGACTCTGCGCTCCTGAAGCAAGGGGCCAGGGTTTGATCCCTGGTCAGGGAATTGATCTCAGAAGGCCTCACTAAAGATCCCATGTGCTGCAGTGAAGACTGAAGATCCCTTGTGCTGCAACTAGGACCCAGTACAGCCAGATAAATAAATAAATATTTTTTTAAAAAGTAAAACATCTACTTCTGCTTTATTGACTATGCCAAAGTCTTTGACTGTGTTGGATCACAACAAACAGTGGAAAATTCTTCAAGACATGGAAATACCAGACCTGACCTGTCTCCTGAGAAATCTATATGCAGGTCAAGAAACAACAGTCAGAACTGGACAGGGAACAAACAGAATGGTTCCAAATCCGGAAAGGAGTACATCAAGGCTGTATATTGTTACTCTGCTTATTTAACTTATATCCAGAGTACATCATGAGAAATGCTGGACTGGGTGAAGCACAAGCTGGAATCAAGACTGCTGGGAGAAACATCCGTAACCTCAGATATGCAGATGATACCACCCTTATGGCAGAAAGTGAAGAAGAACTAAAGAGCCTCTTGATGAAAGTGAAAGAGGAGAGTGAAAAAGTTGTCTTAAAGCTCAACATTCAGAAAACTAAGATCATGGCATCTGGTCCCATCACTTCACAGCAAATAGATGTGGAAACAGTGACAGACCATTTTCTTGGGTTCCTAAATCACTGCAGATGGTGATTGCAGCCATGAAATTAAAAGATGCTTGCTCCTTGGAAGAAAAGTTATGACCCGCGTAGACAGAATATTAAAAAGCTTTGCTTTGTCAACAAAGGTCCACCTAGTCAAAGCTATGGTTTTTCCAGTAGTCATGTATGGATGTAAGAAAGAGACTGTAAAGAAAGCTGAGTGCTGAAAAATTGATGCTCTTGAACTGTGGTGATGGAGAAGACTCTTAGAGTCCTTTGGACTGCAAGGAGATCCAACCAGTCCATTCTAAAGGAGATCAGTCCTGGGTGTTCATTGGAAGGACTGATGGTGAAGCTGAAACTCCAATACTTTGGCCACCTCATGCAAAGAGGTGACTCATTGGAAAAGACCCTGATGCTGGGAAAGATTGAGGGCAGAAGGAGAAGGGGACGACAGAGGATGAGATGGTTGGATGGCATCATCAGCTAGATGGACATGGGTTTGGGTGGAGTCTGGGAGTTGGTGATGGACAGGGAGGCCTGGTGTGTTGCAGTCCGTGGGGTCGCAAAGAGTCAGACATGACTGAGGGACTGAACTGAACTGGAAAAAAAGAAAGCAAAAGGCAAAGAACTGAATTAGTCTCTCTCAGTCTTTTCTAAGGTGGGCAGGAAGTGCCAGTTAGTATGTGCCCAGAGTAGGAGAGAACCAAAATCCTTGAGGAACATCACTAAAGACTATAATCCACCCATGTGGTAACCCTCTCAGTTCAACCTCCTTTACAAACAGCGTGCTCATGCCTCTCTCAAGTCCCCTTAGTGCCCCAAGTTTCCATCCAGTTTCAGTACTGAGTTCCAAGTTGAGGCTCTCAGGACAGTTCCTGCTTTAATGAATGAGTGCAGTTTCATCTACCTGGAGTATGGCTCCTTGTGATCTGGAAACCATGAACCAGCAAGTGAGCTATTTATGTCCCCTTCCGCTGCCCCGATATGCAGTGGCTAAACACTCTAGCTGGGGAAGAGAGAAAGAGAAGATACACAGTGGCCATGGGTCCACAATGATTCAGAAACAGACTGAAGGTGAGCAGACACTCTGAGAGGCCCCCACCCCTCCAGCCCGCAGGGAGGACTTGGCCCTGACCCAGGCCCTGGTCTGTGTTCTCCATGGCCGTTGGATCTACTTTGCTTTTTCATCACTTTCCTTGGTAAATATTATCTGAATAGGACATTAGTCAATGACCTCCTTGGGGATGAACAGCTTTCTCAGTCTGTTTGCTGCCCCAAACGTGGCTAAGGAAACCAAGGATCCTTTATAACTGCAGGAAGTCACAGGCATTTTTAGGTCAGACGAGTGGTTCTTTTAGAAACGTGGTCAGAGAGTTCCCTCCTGGTCGGGTGGTTAAGGTCCCTTTGCCTTGCAATATAGGGGATATGAGTTTGATCCCTGGTCAGGAACTAAGATTCCACATGCTGCACAGCAATTAATCTCATGTGCAACACCTAGAGAGTCTGCGCCACAAAGAGACCCCACATGACCCAGCAAAGATCCCGCCTGCTGCAACTAAGACCTGATGCAGCCACATAGATAATAAATTGATTAATTAAAAAAAAACCACAGTCGACTTCTTATCTGAGTCTGCGTCTACTCAGACTCTTTTGCCAGGAGTCATGCCCATGTCCTTATCTGCACATATTCCTTGATTTGCATTAGTTCTTGGCTTTGTGGCCCTCATGCCTCTGACCTCATGCATCTGTGGATACCTTGAGTTTACTAGGTTTGGATGGGGAAGACTCACCCTTAGTCTCTTCCCATAGCCATGGAAACCAGCTGCGTTCCAGAAGGACCAGCTCCATTAGCTGGTCCCGAGGGAGAACAATATGAACATGGAGTGGAGCCCTTAGCTCACCTTTGATGAAAGTGTAGTGATGTGAGAAATAAATTGTTGTGGTTTAAGCCACTTAACTTTTTAAATTAAAAACATTTTAAAACTGTGGTAAAATATATATAACATTTACCATCTTAACCATTTTTAAGTGTACTGTTCAGTGGTCTTAAGTATATTTACGTTGTTGTGCAAACAATCTCCAGGATTCTCTTCATCCTGTAAAACGGAAACTCGTTCTCATGAAACAGCAATGTGTTGACCTCCCCTCCCTGCTGCCCCTCACAACCACCATTTGACTTTATGCATCTATACGCTTGACTACACTAGGTACCTCACCCACTCCAGTACTCTTGCCTGGAAAATCCCATGGACAGAGGAGCCTGGTAGGCTATAGTCCATGGGGTCATGAAGAGTCGGACACTTACTGAGCGACTTCACTTTCACTTTTCACTTTCATGCATTGGAGAAGGAAATGGCAACCCACTCCAGTGTTCTTGCCCGAAGAACCCCGGGGATGGGGGAGCCTGGTGGGCTGCCATCTGTGGGGTCGCACAGAGTCGAACACAACTGAAGTGACTTAGCAGTAGCAGCAGCAGCAGGTACCTCATAAAAGTGGAGCTGCACAAAATTTGTCATTTTGTAAATGGTTTATTTGACTTAGTATAATATCCTCCAGTTTCATCCATGTTGTAGCACGTGATAGGATTTTCTTCCTTTTTAAAACTGAATAATATGCCACTGTATTTATATGTTACATTTTGTTGATTCGTTTATTCACTGATGGACACTTGGGTTGCTTCTTATTTTTGGCAGTTGTGAGCAACTGCTACGAACTTGAATATACTCATATCTCTGTGAGATTCTGCTTTCAATTCTTTTGCGCATATACCCAGATGAAGCCTCTGAAATTTTTATCTTGTTTGTATAGCATAACTGATTCCATTCTGACAGATACTGCTATTAACTAGCTAAGTGTGCAGGATGTGAGAAAACTCATTTTACCACGACACTCATGGATAGTTGAAGATGGACTGCACTTATACCCTTAGTTTTCTTTTTTTTCAAGTTACCTGAACTAATGCTCACCTTTGGGGCACCTGACTCAGTCCCCAGAGAGGAAGTTTAAAGCTCTGCAGACATATACCCTTCCATTCATCACACATGCCTGTCTCCGAAAAGTTTTCTTCCTTCATCTCTAATTTATCTTTGTGCTCTCCTTCCAGCCAAATAGTTATTAACATTTATGTTTATATCTCTAGTGCCTGACAATATGGTTGAAATATAACTATAATTTCCCCTTAGTATCAAGGATTTTCCTGGGCACTAGAGATGTAAATCTTAAATGAGGGTTGTTCTAGGCCCGAAGGACATAAATATTATATGGGACGCACATTGTCTTGATACCTCATATTTGCCCAGCCAGACCCACTCCTCACTCTCTTCACCCTGGTCTCTGCACAGAAGGGCAGTTCTATGGAGCACATCCCTGGGCTCCCTGTCCTCTGGAGTTGGCTCTCAGCCAACACAGAGCCCTGGCGGAGACCAGATAGGGGGAGTGGACTGAGATCGGGTGTTGACTCCTCTACTCTGTCCCTGCGTGGTTGCATCATCCCGTCCATGTCCCTCAGATGAAGCAGGCCCTGGCACATGACTCCTCCTGGCTTTACCAGCTCTAGGTGCCCTAGCATTCTCTGTGGCTTCCCAGTACCCAGACTTCAACTTGATAAAAGGAAAGGAAAGTGACGTCGCTCAGTCATGTCCAACTCTTTGCGACCCCATGGACTGTTGCCTACCAGGCACCTCCATCCATGAAATTTTCCAGGCAAGAGTACTGGAGTGGGTTCCATTTCCTTCTCTAGGATATCTTCCCGACCCAGGGATTGAACCCAGGTCTCCCGCATTACAGGCGGATGCTTTGCCATCTGAGCCACTAGGGAAGGTAGCTTGGTAAATAGTCTCTCTTTCTGAGTTTCCCAGTTTGGATGTGGCATGTTTCCTGTTGAGACTGGTCCACAAGTTTGCCTTATCAGGCCTGTGGGAAAGATGGACAATATGTACACTATATTGTGACAAGAGCAACAAAACAAGAAGCTGTGGGAGCTACGGTGGGTGAGTAAGAGTAAACTCTTAAATAAAACTGCTTTGCAAAGCACCTTCTGTATCCAGATTGGGCTTCCCTGGTGGCTCAGATGGTAAAGAATCCACCTGCAATGCAGGAGACCCGGGTTCAATCCCTGGGTCGGGACGATCCCCTGGAGAAGGAAATGGCAACCCACTCCAGTATTCTTCCCTGGAGAATTCCTTGGACAGGGGAGCCTGGTGGCTGTAACCTGGTAGGTTACAGTCCATGGGGTCACAAAGCGCTGGAGATGACTAAGTGACAGACCCTTTCACTTTCACACTTCCTATATCCAGAGCAAGGTGCCCTACCTGTGTATCTTCACATCCAGTTGTTGAAAGGACTCTTTCTCAGTGACTACCATGTTCAAAGCAGCATTCAGTCTAGAATACATTTAGATTTTAAGACACAACTTGATAAAGGAAAATAAAACAAAATGATAGAAATGAAAGTATTATATGTGCACTGCTGTTTTGCGTGAAGGATGCATTCCTGGATAAAGAAGTGCTACTTAAATCAGCCTCTAAGTGGTCCACATGGCCTCATCCCTAAGGAGATGCAAAGTCAGCTGTGCTCATATGGTGGAGCTTTGTCCATGATCAATTGATATGCTCCTGGTTATGACTGCTGTCATCTGCCATCCCTCTAGTTCTTGGTTAGTGTTTCTGGGCTGCAGCGAGCTTTATTAATGTTCTTAAAAATGTCAAAGTCATTCTGCTAATCTGCAATTTCCTGTTGACCTTTTTCCTTTGCTTTCTCAACCGTTCCCATAGTTACCTAGAGTTACTGTCAGATTTACACTTTAACATCTTCTGCTTTTCTTTTTTTTCCTTTGTGGTAGGTCTAGTGCTATACTTATGAACAGCTTTTCAGTCATGATAGGTGCAAACTGAAAGTAATTGGCAGAAAGCGAGGCTTCAGCAGAGCACTCTCTGCAAAGCACTCTCATCTCACCATGCAGTGTGAGTCATCTTAGCTGAGAGCATTTACAACACAGTTACTCACTGGCAGAGAAGAATCTGTGGCCCGTGCAATATGGAGGAGGGTACTGGGATGGATCTAACTAAGGAAAATATTTCAGAGTGCATATTCAGTCCACACAGCGTTGTGTCTAACAGCAAAAGGGGGTAGGGTGTTGCAAGAATAGCTCAAAGTGATCACAGATGGAAGAGAAGGTGCTCTGGGTCACACGGCTACTTTATTAATTGAGGCTTATCATTGGCTGTTGATAGACTGATGAATATTTTGCTTAAGATGTCAATGGTTTGCCGGGAGTAGGGGGATACATAGGATTTAGACATGCAAAAATGAGACAGAATGGCCACACGCACAAAGGCTCTGAGGGGGAATAGGGGCAGAGGAGTGACGAGTGTGCGGGAAAGGAGGATGAGGCTGGAGAGGTGGGTGCGGTTGGAAGAGGGTGGGCCATGTGTGCGAGATCGGGAGACTGGACTTCATTTTCCAGGCTGTGGACATGAGAGAAGAGAAGGGTCCTAATCCAGGCAACCCTGACTGTAGTCTAACCAAGGACATTCCACCCTCAGACAGAGGGAGTGTTCTCACTGTAGGCATAACCCTCTTGATAAAGAAATTCTTTGTGGGTTTGAATAAACTGTTCTTAAAGGGTTCAAAAAGATCCTTACAGATGGTAATGACACCCCGAGGCTAGTATAGATGAGGCAAGAGTGGTCAGATATTCTGGAGGAAGATGGATCTTTCAGCATTTGCCCCTTTGTATGCACCTGTAGTCAGAATCTCAAGTATTAATAAAGAGCATATATGTCCAGGTCCAACTATAATACAATACTGATATTTGCTTGGGGTACAAGAAGCTGAAAGAGAAAAACTAGGCTTGACATGCTTGAAACTGTTTTAAAATAAAGGTTTCACATTTTTTTCCTCCTTTATTTCCTCCTAGGGCTTCCCAGATTGCTCAGACGGTAAAGAATCTGCCTGTAATGCAAGAGACCAGGGTTGAATCCCTGGGTCGGGAAGATCCCCTGGAGTAGGAAATGGCAACCCACTCCAGTACTCTGGCCTGGAGAATCCATAGACAGAGGAACCTGGCAGGTACAGTCCATGGGGTTGCAGAGTCAGACATGACTGAAGAGACTTGGCACATACCTCCAATCTCCCCATTCATTCTGAACTTTGTTCTTCTGGTGTGTTCTGAGCAGAGGGCTGACATGATCTGACTCAGGTTTTAGCAGTCACTCTGGCCCTGGTGCGAAGAGGAGGGTCGAGGCCAAGACTGCAGCAGGGGTCACTTAGGCAGGAAAAGGGCCAGATAAGATGATAGTTTGGCCTACATAAATAGTGGTGAGAGTGACAAGTAATTAGGTAGACTTGGGTTATATTCAGAGATGGAAACAATGGAATTTTTTGGTGACTTGGATGTGGGGAGTAAGGGAAAAAGAAAAACAAAGGTGAGTCTTAGTTTTTTGACTTGAGCAACTGGTACAGAATAACATAAAATAATCCCAGTGTTTTTGTTTAATTGTGCATTTCTATTTTAAAACATGTAAAATATACTCCTGCAAGATGTATTATTTACATGTGTGCTAGATATGTGCAGTTTTATTACATACTATATAATACACAGATCTATGGATTGAAGGATGGAGGGAGAGAAAAACACACAAAATTATTAACTCTGGTTTTCCTACAGAAGTTGGGAAGAGAAACAAGGTAAAGAAGGAGAGGAGGGATTTTCCTTTTTTGATATATTTGCTTCTGCTTCATTGTAATTTTCAATGAAGATGTATTAATTTTACCCAGAAGGATATAACATAACTGTTAATACAACTGTAATTTCTGGATAATAAGAATATAATTGTTTCATATTTGTATTATCAGGTTGTATTAGTTATCAGTTGCTATATAATGGTATCACTATAAACTCAGTGACTTAAAACAATCCACATGCATTATCTCACAGTTTCTGTAGGCCAGGAGTCCAGGCATAGCTCAGCTATGTCTGCTGAAAGGTTGCAGTCAAGATGGCAGCTGGGTCTGTGGAATCATCTGGGGCATGAGTGGTGAAGCAACCACCTCCTTGCTCACATGGTTGTTGGGCATATTCAGTTCCTGGTAGGTTTCATTCTGAAGGCCTCACTTTCTTAGGGGCTGTCAACCAGAGACCACCCCCAGCTCCTCACCCTGTGGGTCTTCCCAACATGATCACTTGGCTTGCTCAAAGCCTACAAGGAAGTGAGTCTCTTTGCAAGACAGACATTACAATCCTACGTAACATCATCACAGAGGTGACATCTTATGGCCTTTGCTGAACTGTATGGGTGGAAGCAAGTCAGAGGTGCCACCCACTTGTAACAGAAGAGACATCACAAAGGCACGGACATCAGGAGGATGATGGGGCCAAGTGATGATCACTCACTTTGTGGTAATAATTTACAGTGCACAGACAGCTTCTTTTACAAAAGTAAAAGTGTCAGTCACTCAGACGTGTCCGACTTTTTGTGACCCCATGGACTGTAGCTCGCCAGGCTCCTCTGTCCATGGAATTCTCCAGGCCACAATACTGGAGTGGGTAGCCCCATTCCCTTCACCAGGGGATCTCCCAACCCAGGGATTGAACCTGAGTCTCCTGCGTTGTAGGCAGGTCCTTTACCCTCTGAGCCACCGGGGAACCTCTGTGACAATGTATTACCTAAAAATAGTGTATTGATTTTTGAAACTTTGAAAAACAACAGAGAAACAGATTATTTATAAAGACTAAAAGGCATACATTTCTTTGTGAAAAGAATTTCTTAAGTTAGTCTCTGTTCTGATTGTTTCCTAATGTTGAAGTATGTTCGGTATAGCTAACAGGAAAGATAATTTTTTCCTTCAAAAGACCCTTTATCTCAAATAGGCGAGGGGTCATCAAAGATTAAAGAGCATAGAAATACATATTCATTGTCTCTGAGGGCCGTGTCTAGAAGGCGATGCCTCCTGTCCAGCATGTCAAGTCCTCCTGGAAGTTGCTCTTCTCAGAAAAACCAGCTGTTTCCTCTGGGCCTGTCCCTTGCCTAGGGACTACTGTGCTGCAGTAGAAGGAGACCTCGGCCAGGATGCGGAGAACTTGGATTCTAGCTTTGAACAAACTATTTCTGTAACATCGAGCAAGAGATCTAACATTTCTAGGTCTTTGATTTTTATATATTTGAAGCAGGTACAGAAATGACAGTGCATCAGTTGATTCTTTAGATGCAGATGGATGAGATGAATCAATCTACAACAACCTGGCTTTACAGAGTCACTGTACAGAGTCTAGCCACATGTGTTTTCTCAACCTGCATAATGACCTTACCAAGACCTAACTCAGACTGATTTGCTGTGACCTAACTCTGCGTCTCAGGAGGGTTTTTCCACACAGATGTCAGGCTGCCTCTGCCCTTTGATTCAGGCTCTCACATGGTTTAGTAAACACTCCCCAGAAAGTCAGTCCAGCTGACAAGGACCCACTCCTTCTTTGTCTCTCTTAATTAACCTAGTACACCCCTGGCCTGGCCCAGCAGCAGGCCCCCAACCCAACTAGGCCAGTCAGTTTCTCATCTTTCAGTTCAGTTCAGTTCAGTTGCTCAGTCGTGTCCGACTCTTTGTGACCCCATGAACCGCAGCATGCCAGGCCTCCCTGTCCATCACCAACTCCCAGAGTCCACCAAAACCCATGTCCATTGAGTTGGTGATGCCATCCAACCATCTCATCCTCTGTCGTCCCCTTCTCCTCCTGCCCTCAATCTTTCCCAGCATCAGGGTCTTTTCAAATGAGTCAGCTCTTCACATCAGGTGGCCAAAGTATTGGAGTTTCAGCTTCAACATCAGTCCTTCCAATGAACACTCAGGATTGATCTGCTTTAGGATGGCTGGTTGGATCTCCTTGTAGTCCAAGGGACTCTCAAGAGACTTCTCCAACACCACAGTTCAAAAGCATCAATTCTTCAGTTCTCAGCTTTCTTTATAGTCCAACTCTCACATCCATACATGACCACTGGAAAAACCATGGCCTAGACTAGATGGACCTTTGTTGGCAAAGTAATGTCTCTGCTTTTGAATATGCTGTCTAGGCTGGTCATAACTTTCCTTCCAAGGAGTAGGTGTCTTTTAATTTCATGGTTGCAGTCACCATCTGTAGTGATTTTGGAGCCCCAAAAGATAAAGTCAGCCACTGTTTCCCCATCTATTTTCCATGAAGTGATGGGACCGGATGCCATGAGCTTAGTTTTCTGAGCTTTCAGCCACTGTTTTCACTCTTCTCTTTCACTTTCATCAAGAGGCTTTTTAGCTCCTCTTCACTTTCTGCCACAAGGGTGGTGTCATCTGCATATCTGAGGTTATTGATATTTCTCCTGGCAATCTTGATTCCAGCTTGTGCTTCTTCCAGCCCACCGTTTCTCATGATGTACTCTGCATATAAGTTAAATAAACAGGGTGACAATATACAGGCTTGACGTACTCCTTTTCCTATTTGGAACCAGTCTGTTGTTCCATGTCCATTTCTAACTGTTGCTTCCTGTCCTGTGTACAGATTCTCAAGAGGCAGGTCAGGTGGTCTGATATTCCCATCTCCTTCAGAATATTCCACCAACTAAGACTCAAAAGGGCTTATTAGTTGACTTGTTTTCTCTGTCTCCCTCATGTTTTCCATGAGAACATTTCTGTACTAACCTTCTGGAGGAAGAAGAGACACACACAGAGACAAGCATTTCATTTCAGAAATAATAACCAAGCTCAGAGACCATGAACTGCCCATGGGCACTCTTAGCAGAACATGGGGAGGGACTTTCCAGGTGGTCCAGTGGTTGAAAATCTGCCTTGCAATGCAGGGGGCACAGGTTCAACCCCTGATCAAAGAACTAAAATCCCATATATTGCAGGGCAACTAAGCCCACAGACTGCAGCTAGAGAGCCCACACAAGGAAGAGAAAGATGCTACATGATGCAATGAAGATCTTGTGTGCCACAGCTAAGACCTGACTCAGCCTAAATAAATATTTTTAGAAAAGAAAATGGGGAAAGAAATGAAACTACAGCTTCCTCACCGCTTCCTATGTGTTGATGTATTCATTCATTTTGTGAGGTGGTACTGCTGGGGCCAGGGTTCAAACCAGCCTTCAGCCTGACTTCAAAACACCGGGGTTCACAACACCCCACACTGCCTCCAAAGATACATCCTGACTGAGCTTCCTCACTTGGCCACATCCTTCCCCCAACTCCAGTGAAGAATCAGACCCTAGAGTGTCTCTCTGTGAGGACAGATGTCCATGTTATTAAGTCCAGGTGTCTCTGGCAGCTATATATATATATATATATTTTTTTTTTTTAATGCCATAGACTGAGTGACTTATAAATGACAGAAATTCATTTTTCACAATTCTGAAGGCTAGGAAGTTTGAGATCAATATGTTAGTGTCTGGCAGGTGCCCACTTCCTGGTTCCTATCTAGCCACCTTCTTGCTGTGTCCTCATAGGGTGGAAGGGGAGAGGGAGCATTCTCCCTGATAAGGGCACTAATCCCATTCAGATGGGCTCCACCCTCATGACTATGCACCTCCCCAAACCCTCACCACCTCAGCCTATCACCTTGGGCATTAAGATTTCAACCTTCCTTCAATATAAATTTTGAAGGGACCCAGACTTTTTCAGACCACAGCACCAGCTACACTGTCCAGTCTTATCTGACTTGCCCATCTCAGAGACTCGGCATTTGTGCCCCTGCACTTTCTCCTGGATGCCCACCTGGCTGCATCTTTCAGATGTAGCAGGATGGTCTGTCTGTCTTTATTTTTTTCCTTCTTTTATTCTTTCCTTCTTTCCTTCTTTTCTGAAATGAAGGACAACTGACCTTCTCTGTGAGACAAAGGGTCAGTTCTGGAGAACATTTAGTTACTCAAAAGTAGAACAGTTGGGCATCCATTGTTTTGGGTTTAGGGGAGCAGGTGGATCAATTTGTGTAAATTCTTAGAGATTTTCAGGAAGAGGAATGTGTTGCACCAGTTTATAGCAGCAGCCTGTGGCCATGAGATTATTGGGCAGATCAGACTAAAAGGCTACAGTTCTCTCCCAGGCAATGCTTTAGCCTCAGGACTTAGCCTACTGGGACCTAGTAAACCTTTGAGAGTCTGGTTAATAAAGGCATTCCAGAGGGAGATAGTGGAGTTGCAATAGTAGAGCTGGTGGAGACTGGAGTCTTTAACCAGAATCAGGTCTGCCACTCCATGACCATCTGTAAACCTGAAATTGTATGCCCATGAAATAGTGACTCTCTGCCCGCTCTTCCCCCTTAGCCCCTGGAAACCACCCTCCTACTTTCTATCTTCATGATTGGACTAATCATTGAAATTATACAGCATTTGTCTTTTTGTGACTGGCTTATTTCAGTTATCATAATGTCCTCAAGTTTCATCCATGTTGTAACAATATTACAGAGTTTCCTTCCTTCTGAAAGCTGAAAGACATTCCATGGTATGTATTTATTATATGTTGCTTATCCAGTCATCACTCAGCGGACACTTGGGTTACTTCCACATTTTAGCTGTTGTGAATAATGCTGTTATGAACACGGGTGTACAAACATCTCTTTGAGACCTTGCTTTCAATTATATGGGGTATGTATCTAGAAGTGGAATTGCTAGATCACATGCAATTTTATTTTTAATTTTTAAAGGGACCATCACAGTTTTTCACAATGACTGCATCATTTTATATTCCCACCAACAGGGCACAAGGATTCCAATTTCTTCACATCCTCATCAACTCTGTTGTTTCCTGGGGTTTAGACAGTAGTCACCCTAATGGGTATGAGGTGATATCTCATTCTTGTTTTCATTTGTGTTTCCCTAATGACAAAGTCCCTTGTACTGCAAGGAGATCCGACCAGTCCATTCTAAAGGAGATCAATCCTGGGTGTTCTTTGGAAGGACTGATGCTAAAGCTGAAACTCCAGTAATTTGGCCACCTCATGCAAAGACTTGACTCATTGGAAGACTCTGATCCTGGGAGGGATTGAGGGCAGGAGGAGAAGGGGACAACAGAGGATGAGATGGCTGGATGACATCACTGACTTGCTGGACGTGAGCTTGAGTGAACTCCGGGAGCTGGTGATGACAGGGAGGCCTGGTGTGCTGCAATTCATGGGGTCGCAAGGAGTTGGACACGACTGAGTGACTGAACTGGAATGACAAGTAATGTTGACCATCTTTTTGTGCACCTCTTGGCCTACCTAGAAAAATGTCTATTTGGGCCCTTTGCCAACTTTTCAATTGGGTTATTTGTCTCTTTGTTATTAAGTTGTATGAGTAGATCCTAAGATTTCTCATCACAAGGAAAAACACTTTTTTTCTTTTTTTGGAGGGGTGGGGAGTAGCTATGTAAGATGATGGATGTTAACTTATCTTGGTAGTCATTTCACAATATATGTAAGTCATTGTGTTGTAAGCCTCAAACTTACTACCCAGTGTTGTAGGTTAACTGTATCTCAAAAAAGTGAAATGAATTGAAAATTTTATTTATTTATTTATATTTGTCTGCTCTGGATTTTCAGTGCTGTGCATGAGCTTTCTCTATTGTGGTGAGTGGAGGCTACTCTCTAGTTGTGATGCATGGGCTTCTTATCCCATAGCTTCTTTTGTTGTGGAGCATGGACTCTGGGGGGCTTCCCAGGTGGTACGAATGGTAAAGAACCCACCTGCCAATGCAGGAGATGTTAAGAGATGTGGGTTCAATTCCTGGGTAGGAAGACCCCCCTGGACATAGGGGAGCAGGAAGCAGCAGCTCCCTGGCTCTCATAGCTCCTCCTCCTAGGGGTTTGCCCAGGTTCTGGCAGGCAGCACCCCCATAGCATCTGCCAGGCGCTGCCATGTCCCATGTGCATTCCTATCAAGTGGCCAGGCCCAGGGGCATGGCAAGGCCTCCTGGGACCAGACATGGTAGACATCACCACTGTCCATGGATGCATCAACATCCTCAGTCCAAGTGTGTGATCCTTCTTCAGTCTCTTCAGGGAGCAGAGCCAAGCGGCTCTCCAGGAGGAGGAACCGCAGTGCCCTGCATGCAGGGGAGCAGCTCCCTGACCCTTCCCCCACCCTGCCTGCACCCTCAGGGGTCCGAGAGACCCCTGACTTCCAACTGTGACACCTGGGTAGTGGAAAGCAGGAAGGACAGAGCAGCTTCTTGCACAGCTGAGGCTGGGTGGTAAGTCTGCACGGGACTAAGTCTGAGGCTGCCTGGGCCCCTGCGCCACTTGCTCTGGGCTCCCACCGCCGTCCATCCCCAAGGGCCCAGGGCTGCAAAGCCAAAGGATAAATGTGCCCCCAGCCTCCTGCAATATCCATTTGACTTCAATGAACATGAGGAAGATAACGGACGTTTTATATTAAAGACAGCTGTGATGGAATAGAATGTAACATTTACCTGTGGGTTTTAGATAGAAGACTTGAGATCCTACCAAGGCATTGAGGGGGCTATTTTGAGCCAAAGAGCTAGGGTGGAGGCAGAGATCTGGCCCTTTTGGGTGTCATTTTGGCAGGAAAGTTTGAGAAGGATCAACGTTGTTTAACACCCACAACCTCGAGGATAGGCTCTGCCACCAGTAGCAGCTGGGGTCACCTGGGTGAGCTGCTGCCAGGGCCGACAACAGGGATGGTGGAAATGCTGGCTGACATTCGCCTCCCCGGGCCAACCGGTGACCAGCAAGCCATTCCCACTATGGAAGTGGCACCAGCCATTTCTCTCTGACCCGAGGCTCCTACTGAGGATGGAGCCAGAGGCACCCAGAGCGCCCTCACTCAGCCATCAGCAGGAGGGGTGAGAGGCAGACACCCAGACCTCACCCCGTCAGCCTGGACTCTGGTTTCACCACGCTGCCCTATTCTGCCACCTTTGCTCTCTGGTCAATGAATAGCAAAGTGGCTCTCGAATGGAACAGGGGATCAAAGGGCAGGATAGGAGTGGAAATGTTTCGGTCTGAGTGGGAAAGGGGAAAGGAGAGAGGAGGAAGGAACACAGGAGAGAGATGAGTGATTTCATGTCTGGGCATCTTCCTCTGATGTGAGAAGAATCCCAGGAGAGGACCCAAATACCTAGTCTGTTCCAAACAGTGGGTCCAACTATATCTCTGAGGGGGCACCCAGTGACCCGTGGCTACAGGGGATCGGTACAGAAAATGAGAGGTGGACGCTTCTCTCAGGAAGATCCTGATGGAAGGGGGAGATACAGCCTCAGGGAGCCCCGGACTGAGGGGAGACACACCCCTGCCTCAGGGAGCCCCCAGTCTGAGGGGAGATAGAGCCTTGTCTCCAGGAAGCCAAGGTCTGACAGGGAGACCCTGACTGTGCCCTCAGAGACCCCCAGTCCAAGAGGGGTGTCTCCTTAGGGCCCCTCGGAGGCCCTTGCCCACCTCACCACAGGTATGTCTGTGGCATGCCTCTGAATTCCTGTAAACAGAATTGGGAAATCCCGGAAACTACAGCACGTTTAATCACCCTTGTTTATTGCTCTTCCCGGGGTGAGTCAGCAGCAGGAAAATCACTGCTAAGTGAACCCGGAATGAAACCCGAAAGGGAGAGTGATGAGAGAGGCTGCCGGGGCTCAGCTCCTGCAGCTCTTGCCTCCTCCACGCCGGGCCTGCTCTCAGCTGGCCCCCAGCAGCCCCTGAAGCTGCCAATGGGGCCAAGTGGGGGGCTGAGAGGAGGACAGCCAGCCCCTGGGGAGTCCCCACAGCAGGCCTGAGCCCTGGGTCAGGGCAGGGCCAAGTACACCATCAGGGGCAGTCTCGGGGGTCTCGGGGAAGAGGTCACTTGCAGCCCAGGGCTTCTGACTTTTGCCATTTCAGACACACATCAAGTCCCCTCAGCTGGAATACCCGTCCCTTCCTCTCGGGGTGCCGCATCCTGCTCTCCTTCAGCCCCTCCTGGGCCCTCAGACCTCCCACAACATATTCCGTCTGGGTACCCTTGCTGTCTGTCACCTGGCTGATATGGGGTAGGTGGGAGTGTGTGTCTTTTCTTTTTGTTTTTTAACTTTATTTTTTTTCTTTTTTTGCTGTCGACCATTTTTGAAGTCTTGATTGAATCTGTTACAATATCCCTTCTGTTTTATGTTTTGATTTTTTTGGCCATGAGGCATGTGGGATCTTAGCTCTCTGACCAGGGATTGAAGCTGCAAAGGCTGCATTGGAAGATGAAGTCTTCACCTCTGGACTGCCAGGGAAGTCCCCCTTTTCTTCTTATCTTAGATCCTCAAGCCTTCAGAATAGGTGTTTTAACTGCAGCAGGATGGGCAGGCACCCAGTGACCCGTGGCTACAGGGGATCGGTACAGAAAATGAGAGGTGGACGCTTCTCTCAGGAAGATCCTGATGGAAGGGGGAGATACAGCCTCAGGGAGCCCCGGACTGAGGGGAGACACACCCCTGCCTCAGGGAGCCCCCAGTCTGAGGGGAGATAGAGCCTTGTCTCCAGGAAGCCAAGGTCTGACAGGGAGACCCTGACTGTGCCCTCAGAGACCCCCAGTCCAAGAGGGGTGTCTCCTTAGGGCCCCTCGGAGGCCCTTGCCCACCTCACCACAGGTATGTCTGTGGCATGCCTCTGAATTCCTGTAAACAGAATTGGGAAATCCCGGAAACTACAGCACGTTTAATCACCCTTGTTTATTGCTCTTCCCGGGGTGAGTCAGCAGCAGGAAAATCACTGCTAAGTGAACCCGGAATGAAACCCGAAAGGGAGAGTGATGAGAGAGGCTGCCGGGGCTCAGCTCCTGCAGCTCTTGCCTCCTCCACGCCGGGCCTGCTCTCAGCTGGCCCCCAGCAGCCCCTGAAGCTGCCAATGGGGCCAAGTGGGGGGCTGAGAGGAGGACAGCCAGCCCCTGGGGAGTCCCCACAGCAGGCCTGAGCCCTGGGTCAGGGCAGGGCCAAGTACACCATCAGGGGCAGTCTCGGGGGTCTCGGGGAAGAGGTCACTTGCAGCCCAGGGCTTCTGACTTTTGCCATTTCAGACACACATCAAGTCCCCTCAGCTGGAATACCCGTCCCTTCCTCTCGGGGTGCCGCATCCTGCTCTCCTTCAGCCCCTCCTGGGCCCTCAGACCTCCCACAACATATTCCGTCTGGGTACCCTTGCTGTCTGTCACCTGGCTGATATGGGGTAGGTGGGAGTGTGTGTCTTTTCTTTTTGTTTTTTAACTTTATTTTTTTTCTTTTTTTGCTGTCGACCATTTTTGAAGTCTTGATTGAATCTGTTACAATATCCCTTCTGTTTTATGTTTTGATTTTTTTGGCCATGAGGCATGTGGGATCTTAGCTCTCTGACCAGGGATTGAAGCTGCAAAGGCTGCATTGGAAGATGAAGTCTTCACCTCTGGACTGCCAGGGAAGTCCCCCTTTTCTTCTTATCTTAGATCCTCAAGCCTTCAGAATAGGTGTTTTAACTGCAGCAGGATGGGCTCCGTCCTTAGGAAAACGTGGACAAGTGAATGACTGACAGAAACTAGAACTCAGACTGTTTTCATGGCAGAGTGAGAGTTCAGGGAGGGCCCAGCCCCCTGCCTTTCCTTCGGAAGGGAGGAGGGAGACATCTCCCCGAACTGATGGGACCTTGGAAATTTCATGAAATTGATGTCCTGCCAGGGGAAGGGCCCTGCACCAAGATCCACTGACTCTCTCCCTCTGCCTGACTTTCCAGCCTTGTCCTTGGTCCTGGGGCTCCAGGCCAGGCTGACACCCAGAGGGAGACACACTGTTCCATTCTCACTCCAGTGGGTAGGGCGGTGTGTCCATGGCAGGGGCTGACAGACTCCACCCAGGGTTGGTACATTTCATCACCTAGAAAGCCTGGCCAAGGCTTACAGTTTCTGAGGCCCAGAGAATGATTTACTTTGTACACTCAAGCCACTTGGTCCTCATCCCAAATTTTATGCAAGCACCCAGGACATTCCAGCCCCAGCCGGCAGCAAGGGCAGGGCTGCCTGGGAGCTCTCACCTTCCAAGGCAGCCTTTGGACTCACTCTAGGCTGGGGGTCCTGCTGTAGGCTGCTCTGAAGAACCCCTGCCCAGTTTTTCCTCCTGATCCCCAAAGGCAACCGTGGAGATGATCATAAAAATTGCTATTCTAATATTGAATCACTATGTTAACTCCTGTTGTAACAGAAGTTAACACAGTGATGCAGGTTAATTATATTTCAAAGTAAGCTCATAGAGAGAATTCTCTGGAGGTCCAGAGGTCAGGACTCCATGCTTTCACTGCAGGGGGCACGGGTTTGAGAACTAAGATCCTGCAAGCCTCGTGGCACAGCCATAAAAACCCTCATGGAAAACGAGATCCAGTGAAGGGAGAAGTTGGCTGAGGGCAGTCAAAATTTACAGGCTCCCACTTATAAGATAAATAAGCAGGTGTACATAATGTACAACATGACGAATATACTTAACACTAGTCGGAGTAGTAATAGTCACTCAGTCATGCCCAGCTCTTTGCAGTCCCATGGATTGTAGCCCACTAGGCTCCTCTATCTTTGTATGGAATTCTCCAGGCAAGAATACTGGACTGGGTAGCTATTCCCATCTCCAGGGATGGGAATATTCCGACCCAGGGATCAAACCTGGGTCTCCTAAGTAGCAGACAGATTCTTTACCCTCTGAGCCACCAGGGAAGACCTATAGTTGATGCTACTATATGTTATGTATGAAAGTTGTTAAGAGAGAAAATTCTAAGAGTTTTCACTGGAATAAAAAATTGTTTTCTATTTCTTTTATCTTCTATCTGTATGAGGTAGATGTTCATTAAACTCTGTGGTAAGTACATCTTAAACTTAAACGATGCTGTTGTGTATGTCAATTATACCAGGAAGAAGTTCTCAATAAAACTGGAAGAAGAAAAAAAATTACTAGTCTAATTTACTCTGCCCATCCGTGACATATGTTTCCTCATCTAAGTCTCTTAGCAATTCAGTGAGGGGACTTCCCTGGTGGTCCAGTGGCTGAGACTCCACACTCCCAGTGCAGGGGTCCTGGGTTTGATCTCTGGTCAGGGAACTAGATCCTCCATGTTGCCATGAAGATTGAAGATCCCACATGCCACAGCTAAGACCTGGCCCAGCCAAATAAATTAATAAAGTTTTTTAAAAATTCAGTGAGGTAGCAGTGTTATTATGCTATTCAGTTCAGTTCAGTCGCTCAGTCGTGTCTGACTCTGCGACCCCACAAATCCCAGCACACCAGGCCTCCCTGTTCATCACCATCTCCCGGAGTTCACTCAAACTCATGTCCATCGAGTCAGTGATGTCATCCTGCCATCTCATCCTCTGTTGTCCCCTTCTCCTCCTGCCCCCAATCCCTCCCAGCATCAGAGTCTTTTCCAATGAGTCAACTCTTCACATGAGGTGGCCAAAGTACTGGAGTTTCAGCTTTAGCATCATTCTTTCCAAAGAACACCCAGGGCTGATCTCCTTCAGAATGGACTCGTTGGATCTCCTTGTAGTCCAAGGGACTCTCAAGAGTCTTCTCCAACACCACAGTTCAAAAGCATCAGTTCTTCAGTGCTCAGCTTTCTTCACAGTCCAGCTCTCACGTCCATACATGACCACTGGAAAAACCATAGCCTTGACTAAACGGACCTTAGTCAGCAAATAATGTCTCTGCTTTTGAATATGCTATCTAGTTGGTCATAACTTTCCTTCCAAAGAGTAAGTGTCTTTTAATTTCATGGCTGCAGTCACCATCTGCAGTGATTTTGGAGCCCCCCAAAATAAAGTCTGACACTGGTTCCACTGTTTCCCCATCTATTTCCCATGTTACCCCTGCTTTATAGGACGAGAACACTGGGGTTACAGGAGACACAGTTACATGTCCAGGTGGCATAGCTAGCTGGTAAGTGGTTAAGCTGGGAATTCCCAGTTCCAAATTCTTTCTTTAAAAAAAAATTGTATTTATTCTATTGATTTATTTTTGACTGTGTGGGGTCTTCATCGTTGCCGGGGCTTTTCTCTGGTTGCTGTGCTTGGG
This sequence comes from Madoqua kirkii, assembly GCA_006408675.1. Lineage (NCBI taxonomy): Eukaryota > Metazoa > Chordata > Mammalia > Artiodactyla > Bovidae > Madoqua > Madoqua kirkii. Next base: position 113,216 of record SJYC01134560.1, read on the forward strand.
CCTGTCTTTGCAGCAGCTTCTTTTGTTTTAGAGCACAGGTTCTAGGGTGCACAGGCTTCAGCAACTGGGGCATGTGGGCTCGGTAGTCTCAGCTCCTAGGCTCCAGAGCACAAGCTCAATAGTTGTTGTGCACAGGCTTAGTTGTTACACTTAGCATTTACTCTCTTAACAACTTTCATATATAACATACAGCAGCAGCATCAATAATAAGGCTTCCCTTGTGGTTCAACTGGGAAAAAAATCTGCCTGCAATGCAGGAGACCAGAGTTCAGTCTCTGGATGGGGAAAATCCCCTGGAGAAGGGAAAGGCTACCGACTCCAGTATTCAGGCCTGGAGAGTTCCATGGAGTGTATAGTCCATGGGGTTGCAAAGAGTCAGACATGACTGAGTGACTTTTTTCTTTAGCTGTTAACGCAACGTTTGGGATCTTCCCTGATCAGGGATCGATCGCTTGTGTCCTGCACTGGCAGGCAGATTCTTTGCCACTGAGCCACCAGGGAAGCCCCAGATTCTCTCTTTTTATCAGCATGCTGCCAGTGATCAAGCTTCTGTAGCACCCTTGCAAACCTCTCAAACTCCTCCCTAGGAGGAGGGCACCCAGAACCCTGAGAGAAGGAAAGCTTTATAGGACGAGAACACTGGGGTTACAGGAGACACAGTTACATGTCCAGGTGGCATAGCTAGCTGGTAAGTGGTTAAGCTGGGAATTCCCAGTTCCAAATTCTTTCTTTAAAAAAAAATTGTATTTATTCTATTGATTTATTTTTGACTGTGTGGGGTCTTCATCGTTGCCGGGGCTTTTCTCTGGTTGCTGTGCTTGGGCCTGTCTTTGCAGCAGCTTCTTTTGTTTTAGAGCACAGGTTCTAGGGTGCACAGGCTTCAGCAACTGGGGCATGTGGGCTCGGTAGTCTCAGCTCCTAGGCTCCAGAGCACAAGCTCAATAGTTGTTGTGCACAGGCTTAGTTGTTACACTTAGCATTTACTCTCTTAACAACTTTCATATATAACATACAGCAGCAGCATCAATAATAAGGCTTCCCTTGTGGTTCAACTGGGAAAAAAATCTGCCTGCAATGCAGGAGACCAGAGTTCAGTCTCTGGATGGGGAAAATCCCCTGGAGAAGGGAAAGGCTACCGACTCCAGTATTCAGGCCTGGAGAGTTCCATGGAGTGTATAGTCCATGGGGTTGCAAAGAGTCAGACATGACTGAGTGACTTTTTTCTTTAGCTGTTAACGCAACGTTTGGGATCTTCCCTGATCAGGGATCGATCGCTTGTGTCCTGCACTGGCAGGCAGATTCTTTGCCACTGAGCCACCAGGGAAGCCCCAGATTCTCTCTTTTTATCAGCATGCTGCCAGTGATCAAGCTTCTGTAGCACCCTTGCAAACCTCTCAAACTCCTCCCTAGGAGGAGGGCACCCAGAACCCTGAGAGAAGGAAATAGACTCTCTGGATAAATTACAAAGTGGCTACAGGTGCTGGGGAAGTGTGTGTGGTGGGGGAGGGGGGTGGTCTGCCTTGCCATCAGAGAGGTGTGTGCTATGTGTCCTGGAAACCAATTTGCACTGTTCCCTTTGCCCACTCCACCTGCTAAGAAGGTGGAAGCAGGAACAAGCCTTTGAGATCAGTGAAGTGGCCTGGGTCAGGCACTTGTCAGATGATATTTGCAATATCATCTTGATACTTGTAAGGTGATATCTGGCCCAGGGCAGTGCAGGTAATTTCAAATTTCTTTGGTGTTTGAACCAACTGTATTTGTAGGACTGGGGCCCTGAGGATGACAGCCTCTATAGAAGGGGTCCATGGCTCTGCTCTTAGACCTTTCCTGCCTGGTACTGTCATTAGAGGCTGCCCACCGCCCACCTACTGAGTTTCTAGAGAGGGTCATGGAAGGAGGAGGCGGTAGTTGCTAATGAATATTGTGGAAAACAGAATTCAGAGGGCATTCTTGTTACCAGAAGCTTGGCTTCTCTGTACACTGGTGCCTAATCAAATCCTGGAGGCAAAGTTTCCAGTGAATTTGAAAAGGATAGCTTTATTGTTTTGCCAGGTGAAGGGACAGACACACACCAAGCTTCTGCCTCAAAAAACTGTGTCTCGACCCCAAAGGATCTGATGAGAGTTTTCATAAGAATGGGCTTCCCTGGAGGCTCAGATGGTAAAGAATTCACTTGCAATGCAGGAGACCTGGGTTTGATCCCTGGGTCAGGAAGATCCCCTGGAGAATTCCATGGACAGAGGAGCCTGGTGGGCTACAGTCCATGGGGTCCCAAAGAGTTAGACACGACTGAACCACTAACATTTTCACTTTTATAACAGTGAATCAAACGTGAGGTCTTGGACAAGATTAAAGTGTAAGCAGGGTTTGCAGTCCTTAGTCTCAGGTGGTCCAGTCTCTTAATCTTGATGAGTTTCTCTGGCCCCTTTAATCTTGCCTCAGGTGGTTAGTAGTAATGAACAGATGTGAGGAAGGTGAAGTCGCTCAGTTGTGTCCGACTTTTTGTGACCCCGTGGACTGTAACCTACTAGGCTTCTCTGTCCATGGGATTCTCCAGGCAAGAATACTGGAGTGGACTGCCATTTCCTTCTCCAGGGGATCTTCCCGACCCAGGGATCAAACCCAGGTCTCCCGCATTGGAGGCAGACACTTTAACTTCTGAGCCACCAGGGAAGCCCAGAGAGTTAGACCATAAAGGCTTGATCACTGAAGAATTGATGCTTTCCAATTGTGGTGCTGGAGAAGACTCTTGAGAGTCCCTTGGGCTGCAAGGAGATCAAACCAGTTAATCCTAAAGGAAATCAACCCTGAATATTCATTGGAAGGACTGCTGCTGAAGCTGAAGCTCCAATACTTGGAGCACCTGATGCGAAGAGTCAACTTGTGGAAAAGACCCTAATGCTGGGAATGATTGACAGTAGAAGGAGAAGATAATGGTGACCTCCTTCAAAAGGTCCCATGGATACACTGTCACACTCAGTGCCCCTCACCTTTGCCGCAGGCCATCACCAACCCACGCCTCTGCCAGAGACTCCTAGACACTCACAGGCAAGTCTGGGTCAGTCTCTTGTTGGGTCATTGCTCCTTTCTCCTGGGTTCTGGTGCACACAAGGTCTTGTTTGTGCCCTCCAGAGTCTGTTTCCCCAGTCCTGTGTAAGTTCTGTAATCAGATCCCAATGGTCTCCAAAGTCAAATTCCCTGGGAGTTCTTAGTCCCTTTGCCAGATCCCTAGGTTGGGAAGTCTGTTGTAAGTCCTAGGACTTTCTTCACAGTGCAAGAATTTCTGAGGTATAACTGTTCTGCAGTTTGTGGGTCGTCTGCTCGGCAGCTCTGTGGTGAGGTTAATGGTGACCTCCTCCAAGAGGGCTTATGCCACAGGCTGTGTGACCAGGTCTCCTGAACCCAGAGCCCCTGCCGCTGCGGCAGGCCACTGCTGACCCATACTTCCTCAGGAGACACTCAAACACAGTTTTGGCTCAATCTCTGCAGGGTCTCTGGGGCCTGGTGTGCACAAGATTTTGTTTGAACCCTTCAAGCATCACTGGCAGGTATGGGGTTTGATTCTAAATGCAATTTTGCCCCTCCTACCATCTTTCTGGGACTTCTCCTTTGACCTTCAACTTGGAGTATCTTTTTTCGGTGGGATCCAACATTCTCCTATCGATGGTTTTTCAGCAGTGAGTTGTAATTTTGGAGTCCTTGCAGAAGAAGAGGAACATACATCCTTCTACTCCATCTTGAGATCAAATACATGGCTGGATGGCACCACCAACTCTTCGGACATGAGTCTGAGTAAACTCTGGGAGTTGGTGATGGACAGAGAAGCCTGGCGTGCTGCAGTCCATGGAGTCACAAAGAGTCAGACATGACTGAGCAACTGAACTGTACTGAGGAGGAGGGGGCGGCAGAGGATGGATGGTTGGATAGCATCATCGACTCAATAGATGTGAGTTGGAGCATACTCAGGGAGATAGTGAAGGACGAGAAGCCTGGTGTACTGCTGTGCATGGGGACCCAAAGAGTCAGGCACAACTGAACAACAGATGTTTTCTTGGCTGCCCCACCCTTGATTAGCAGATGGAGGCTGGAGCCTTGCCTACAAGATACGGGGTAAAGACGTCCACATCTGGGATCCCCACAGGGCCCTGCTCAGTTTCAGTCTCCCCCGTGAATGATGACTTGGTGTCATTCAGTTTTCTAGAACAGCTACTAGAGACTGCGTGCAAAGCCCTAAGGAACCAAAGGGACAATGAGGGATCACTGCCCTTGGTGCAGGTAGGGGATTGAGTGGAGCAACAGGAACCAATGCCAGACTCAGAGGCTGCCCAGCCCCCTACTCCCATCTCCATGGAATGATTAGCCTGGGGGGTGGGGCTGGGGAGAAGAGTTTTCTGGGGATGGGCTTATCTGAACTGAATTTTGAAAGGCAAATCAGAAAATAGGGCTTCCTGCCCAGATAGGATTAGTGTGACAATCAAAAGATATAATGGATGGGGAATAACGACAGGATTAGTGTGAAAATGAAACAAGACAATGGAGGGGGAAAGTATCTTGTGACCTGATTTTTAAAAAAAACAGTTTCGAGGTCCTGTTATGACAAGTGAGTAAACAGGCTCTGGGAGGGCATGACTTGCTCATAGTGAGCCAATAATTTAAAGGCAAACACAATACTTGAATCCAGATCTTCTGACTCTAGAATTAGGTTTTGGTTCTTCTGCACTGACTTCTGCTTCATCAACTATGCTAAAGCCACAACAAGCTGTGGGAAATTCTTAAAGAGATGGGAGTACCAGGACCTTACCCGTCTTCTGAAAAACCTGTGTGCAGGTCAAGAAGCAACTGTTAGACCAGACATGGAACAACAGACCGGTTCAAATTTTGGAAAGGAGTATGACAAGGCTGTATATTGTTACCTTGCTTATTTAATCTCTATGCAGAGTACATCATGTGAAATGTTGGACTGGATGAAGCACAAGCTGGAACCAAGATTGCAGGAAGAAATAGCAACAACCCCAGATATGTAGATGATATCACTCTGATGGCAGAAAGTGAATAGGAACTAAACAGCCTCTTGATGAGAATGAAAGAAGAGCATGAAAAAGCTGGCTTGAAACTCAACATTCAAAAAACTAAGATCATGGTATCCAGTCACATGACTTCATGGCAAATAGAAGGGGGAAAAGTTAGAAGCAGTGACAGATTTATCTTCTTGGACTCCAAAAAATCACTGTGGACAGTGATTGCAGCCATGAAGTTAAAAGACACTTGTTCCTTGGAAGGAAAGCTTCCTTTCCAATGACAAACCTAGATAGCATACTAAAAAACAGAGACATTACTTTGCTGACAAAGTTCTGTATAGTCAAAGCTGTGGTTTTTCCAGTAGTCATGTACAGATGTGAGAGTTGGACCATAAAGAAGTCTGAGCACTGAAGAATTGATGCTTTTGAATCATGGTTCTGGAGACAACTCTTGAAAGTCTCTTGGACCACAAGGATATCAAACCAGTCAATCCTAAAGAAAATCAAGCCTGTATATTCATTGGAAGGACTGAAGCTAAAGCTGAAGCTTCAATACTTTGGCCATGATGCGAAGAGTCGACTCACTGGAAAAGACTCTGATTCTGGGAAAGACTGAAGGCAAAAAGAGAAGAGGGCAGCATGGGATGAGATAGTTAGATACCATCAACAACTCAATGGGCATGATTTGAGTAAAGCCCAGGAGATAGTGGAGGACAGAGGAGCCTGGCATGCTGCAGTCTGTGGGGTTGCAAAGTCGGACACAACTTAGAGACTGTACAACAACAACATACTGACTTCTCCAGACAGTGAATTCCATTGTAAAATTGCTTTTCTTAGAATCTTGTTTTATGAAGAGTAATACAGAGTAGGAGTCTTTTACACTATAGTAAAAATTGTGGTCAGCACACTTTGCAAAGAGATAGCAAAGAATAGGACAGTGAAAGAAATGTAAAAGTGGAGAGGGAGGTTGGGAATGAAAAGGGACAATTTGGGAATATGTAAGGCTTGGGTCCAGGAGGGTTTTTAAGAGCCTAGACAGGGAGGGACAAGAAAATATGTCTAGAAGTAAAGGGATAGCTCAGGAAAGAGAGTGAGAATGCCAAACACAAACTTTGTCAGATTATCAAAGGGCTTGGTGCCCAGGCTCTTCCTCTTCAGAATGACAAGCTGAGCCTGATATTAGACTGTAGAGCTCTCTCTCCATAGATCCTCTCTGAACCTCTGATCAGGGCAGAGCTGCTCTAGGGACAATCAGGACCTCTGCTTCCACTTTCCATCCTTGTGTCGAAGGGAAGAATAAATGAGAATCTGAGATGATCATTCGGGCTTCCTGGACCATCCTTACTCCCATCCTGAATGGGGTGTAAAGAGCTTTGGTGGATTTCTTTCACTTGTTTGCTACAAACTGTAAGCTGACAGTGGATTCTTGGTCATGCCGTGAAAATGCTGAGTCGAGAAACTCATCTTCAAGTTAAATAGATTCTGAGGATAATACATTTTTTAAAAATCCTTGTTGACTTCCACCCTCCACTACCTCCACCCTCCATCTACCTACATCATCACCATCTGTGGAGAACAAATTCAGAAGAAACAAGAAGGTATAAAAAAGAGAATTAAAATCACCCATGATCCCACTCCCTGAGTGAAAAACCAATGGTTGACACTTATGTATTTCCTTGCAGTCTTTTTTTTTAATTATTTATTTTTTAATTGGAGAATAATTGCTTTACAGAATCCTTTCAGTCTTTATTCCATGTGTACATGTAGAGTATTCCACAGAGCCCCAGACCACATAAAGGCCTTCTTTATATGCAACCTCCTGCCTTCTAGGAGGAAAAGGCAACAGTCTCCTTTTATTGTTGTTGTTCTTTCTTTTTTTTTTTTTAAGGTACCAACGTTCTTTTTTTTTTTTTTTTTATGGTTTGTTTTTTGGCCACAGCCCCTGACAAGTGGGAACAGTCTCCTTTCTAAAAAGCTCTGGGCACCCACAGAAATGTAGATCTGTGGATCTTCCTAGTGGATCCAGGTACCAAGTCATTTGTATGTATTGATCCTTCAGGCTGATTTACATGAGCATCCCTGGGATATTGACTAAACCCTAATCCTGTAAATACAGAGGTTATTCCATCTCCCACACTCCACACAAGCTCTGCCTTCGGCTGGAAACTTGAAGATTCCCACTGCACTGCGCTCTTCCAGCTTGTCCCTGGCTCCCGAGGAGCTTGGCTCAGCCCATGTCTGTGTTTGCTGTGGCCTCAGAGTTTGAATGCTTTCTTATTCTCAGAATGAATGGTCTCCATCTCGACTTGGGCTTCCCACGTGGTGCTAGTGGTAAAGAACCTGCCTGCCAAAGCAGATGTGGGTTCTATCTCTGAGTTGGGAAGACCCTCTGGAAGAGGGCATGGAAACCCACTCTAGCATTCTTGCCTGGAGAATTCCGTGGACGGAGAAGTCTATGGTCCCTAGGGTCGCAGAAAATGGGACATGGCTGAAGTGACTTGGCGCTGGTATTGTCTTGACTCAGTCCATGCAAAGCAGTTAGCCACTCACCACCTTGTGGCATTCATGCCTATCAACTCCATCTCTGAGAAGGCTTTGATGGGTAGGACTTCCTCGGCAGTCTAATAGTTAAGACTCTGCAATTCCACTGTAGGAAGCACTGGTTTTGATCCTGAGTCAGAGAACTGAGATCCCACACACAGAGTCGCACAGCCAAATAGTAAAAAGGAAAAAAAAAAAAAAAAGGTTTTGATGGGCATTGCTGGTAAGTCGCTTCAGTCGTGTCCGACTCTGTGCAACCCCGTGGACTGCAGCCTACCAGGCTCCTCCGTCCATGGGATTTTCCAGGCAAGAGTACTGGAGTGGGTTGCCTGCCACTCCATGCTGGGCTAAACATTGTAGTGGGCTCTGTATATTGTGATCTGATCTAATCCCCGCAGTCCCCATAACCAGACATTCCTAGATCCCACTTCACTGATGGGGAAACTGAATCTCAGAGAGGTAGGATGATTCGCCTGAGGATACTTGATGGGAAAGTCCAAAGCCATTGACCTTCCCACTGCTCTCCTCTGCTCCCATTATGCCCAGTGAAAAACATGTTTATATACAGGTGCCAAAGGGAATTATTGCTTACCCAAGATAAGCTGATGTTGCCACACTGCTCTGATATCATTCCCACCAAAAGCAAAAAGATTGGGTCCTTTTGTGAACCTGAGTGGCCTTATTTCCTCTAAAAGCATAGATTTCAGGAGAACATTCAAACCATGGAAACAGCTCTGCCACCTTCATGACTACCTACAGGGGTGCCAAGGCCAGCATATCTAGTCACTGGGCTCCCACCAGGCGTTCAGACCCTTGGGGATTGCCTCACCATTCAGTCAGTCCTTGTGATTTATGCCAGGCACTAGGTTTAAGAAGGGGCGTGAGGTACTCCCAGGGGCATCAGTGCTTTGCTTTGTAATCTGGATGCACCAGTTCATCAGGTCAGGTTCACCAGGAAGCAGCTGCTGAGAAGAAGATAGGCATGGGAAAGGGTCCCTGGGGAGTCACTACCGTGAAAGGAAACAGGATTGGGCAGATCTAACAGTTCTCCACAAGCCTGATGTGCAACTCCTGAGCAAAGATAGCCAGCCCATGGGAGGAGCCCAGCCTGAGCTGGGCAGAGATGACCAGGCCCTAGGACCACTGCTATACTCAGCCCCCATTGGCCCTCAAGTGCCTAGACGAGAGGGAGGTGAGAGAGGTGTTTGGATGACCCTGGGAGCCAGTTCCGCCTCACATTGTGTGTGCTGGGTGCCTCGCTCTCCTCAGCCTAGTACCAGCCCTGGAGACCCGTCGCTCACCACACTCCTGGTAGCAGATAGCAAGTCCTTTCTTAGAGGGAGGTCTGCAAACACACCTCCATGTCTGCTGTATTCTTCTTAACAAGTATTTACTGAGTGCCAGGCTTTGGGGCTGCTTAATGAGACCAGACTCTGCCCTGGAGACTTTCTAGTCTAGCCCGTCTCTCTGCACAAACCTGAGTATGTACCCTGATATCTTGTATCAAGGTCAGGGTGACCACCTGCCCAGATCAGAGTGTACCTACAGCTTAGCACCCAAGAGGTATAGGCATGGATGTACAATCAAGGGATTCCAGAAGGGTGGAGAAGAAAGAAACTGTATCTTCGGGAGAAAGGCGAGGGAAGCCAAGAGGAAGGAAGGGGCTGCCGGGCAAGAGGCCTGACAGATGAGCAGAAAACCCTGGGTGGGAGAAAGGGAAACTGAGTCAAAAACCAGGCCCCATGGCAGGACTTCCCTGGTGGCTCAGACGGCAAAGCATCTGTCTACAATGAGGGAGACCCAGGTTCAATTCCTGGGTTGGGAAGATCCCCTGGAGAAGGAAATGGCAATCCACTCCAGTATTATTGCTACAGTCCATGGGGATGCAAAGAGTCGGACACGACTGAGCGACTTCACTTCTATGGCAGGTGGGGCATTTCCCTGCAGGAGTGAGTAAGGAGCAGGTGACCAGGAGAGGGACTCATGCAATCCCTGGCTGATAGCTGGGCTCAGGGCCAGAAAGGAAAAATTTTTGCTTCCTTAAGAGCTGGAGGGTGGAGGGAGGAGAAAGGAGCCTGAAAGATATCCACAGACTAAGAACCAGGTCTGAGCCCTTGAGAGCTGGCAGAGCCTGGGGACAGGCCACGTGTCATTTCTATCAGTCCTCACTGAAGAGGAGCCACAGGCAAACAGTACATTTGAACAAGTGGAAGTAACACTTGCGTTGTGTGTGTGTCAGTCGCTATAGCCCACCAGGCTCCTCTGCCCATGGAATCCTCCAGGCCAGAATGCTGATGTGAGTTGCCATTCCCTTTTCCAGGAGATCTTCCTGGGATCGAACCAGGTCTTCTGCATTGCAAACATGCGCTTTTAGTCTGAGCCACCAGGGAAACCCGGTGTATCATTTACATAACACTTGTAGCGTTTACATAACACTTGTGTAGTATCTACATAATGTCCCCCTCCCCATATTAAGTCTGTTTTCTAGGCCAGAAACCTAGGAGTCACACTATGCTCTTCTCTCTCCCTCACCCATGCTTGGTCCCCTAGACTAGACTCCCTTTATTTATTTGGTCATACCAACTAGCTTATGGGATCTTAGTTCTCTGACCAGGGACCAAACCCATGTCCCCTGCATGGAAGAGTAAGTCCTAAGCACTGAATCATCAGGGAAGTCCAGTCTCCCTTCAGAAGACTCTGTGAGTCCTGCGGTTTCCTGCCCCGACGGCCTCTGCCCTCACCTAGACCACCCTCCGCTCCATCACCTGGTGTTAACAGTCTCTCACCGGCCTGGCTCCCCTCTCCCTTCCCTCTCAGATCTGTTCCGTTTGCCACAAAATTTATCATAGCATTGTCCTGCCTGAACTCCACTGTCCTTAAAACAAAGCCCCATATTCTTTTTTTTTAACTGTTTATTTTATATTGTAATGCAGCCAGTTAATAATGTTGTGATAGTTTCAGGTGAACAGTGAAGGGACTCAGCCATACATATTCTTGTGTCCATTGTCCCCCAAACTTCCCTACCTTCCAGGCTGCCACATGACACTATGATATGAGCAGAGTTCCCTGTCAAAGCCACATATTCTTAATTTGGCCTTCAAGAATGATCCCTACTCTGTTTGCAACCATCCCTCCCCACTTTTTACAACTCTACCTTGTAGCTCTGTCCTCTTCAAACTCACTCCTGCCCGCAGCCATGCACATACACCTCCCCGCAACCCCAGCCAGGGCTCTCTTGCCTCTGGGCCTTCCCAGTGTTATCCCCTCTGCCTGGAACACACCTGCCCTGACTAGCTCCAGCCCTGTACTGCTCACTCCAGGAAGCCTTCCTCCACACCCACCCCAAGGTAAGGTGTTTTGGCCCCAGTACCCTGCTGTGGCATTTGCCAAGATTACTGGTTAACTATAATGATTCAAGATGGTCAATTCCCATCTTGCCTATGTTATATCACAGGTGCAGCACAGTACCCTTGTCATCAACACATCATCAGTGCATATTTTTTGAGCATTTACCTAATGTCATGTACCAACCATGAACCCTGGAGAAATGATGGGGAACTAGCAAAGTTCTTGTTTTCACGAAGCTCACACTCTCAGATTTTGCATATTTCAAAGTTATTTTAGGGAAGGTTATTTTAGGTTCTGGTTTTCTAAAGGCAGAAGAAAAAGTGAAAAAAACAAAGGAAGGAGGGGAGAGAGGGAGAGAGGGGCAGGAAGGAAGGGAGAAAAAGGAAGGAAGGAAGGAAGGAAGGAAGGGAAAGTTTGACTCCCAAGTGAGATAAACCAAACTGGTCACAGTTCGGGGCCCTGTCCTGCCCCAGCTTCTTGCCTTACTTCCTTTCACTTCCCTGCATAAACTTTTTGCTCCAGAGAAAATGCAGTTGCCCAAAGCTCATGGGCTTTCCCAACCCTGACCTCTGACTCTGCTGGCCCTCCGCTGGCCCTGGAGCTCCTGTTCCTTCTCCTGTGTCAGCTTCTCAGCCCTGAGAGCTGCCTCCTCCTCAGGCTCCTGGGGCACACGGGTCTCACCTCCCTCCCTGGTGGCTCTCATTGTGTTGCATTCAAGCTGTTTGTCCAGACGCCACATCTTCCTCCCACCAAACTTCGAGCTCCGTGAGAGCTGAGAGCAGGTCTCAGTCCTCTCGGGTCCTAGAGAACCAACCAAGGCGTGTAAAGGACTTTGGACTCAAATCCTAAACTCGATTTAGCTGGCACATTAGCCTTCCCAGTCCTGCTTCAGCCAACAGGCTGCTCAGGCCAGATTGGGGGGCTGATTGTCCAGCTCACTCGGTCCCTGTGGGGCTCTCCACGCTTCTCATACATGATGGCTTCCCTCCACCACGTTGCCCCTCGTGCTCATTTTCATGTTGCACTTCTACCTTGGGGCGCCACAGGCCCTGGACAGGCCCAGGGGGGATTCAGGATTCTGAGTCTAGGAGGACACAGACAACACTTCAGAAAGCCCCCATCACTGCTCTCTCTCCCTGCTACGGTCACCACAACCTGACACTAAGCACTATAGATTCACAGTTGTTGCATTACATCTTTGCACAAGAAGTTCCATATGCCGCTTGTGAATCTGGCTTTCTCAGCACATTCCTGGGACACACCCAGTCGTGGGTTCATTTTCATTACTGTTTGCTAGCTCATTAGAGGGATATTTTGTAACTTATTTATCCATTCTGCCTTCCATGAGTTGCTGGATGTTTCCAATGGTTGACTCTTAGACCTGATGCTGTGCTGAACATTTTTGAACAGTCTCATGGTGAACAGACGCATGCATCTGTGTCAGAAAGAAACCTAGAAAAGAAACTGTTTGGTTATAGGATATGCCAGTGGTCAGTTTTCAAGATATCGCCAAACAGTTTTCGAAAATGGTTGCACAACCTTTATTTTTTAAATACAAGAGAAAGTCTAAGCTCATATAACCAGCTGCATTCTCACCACCAGCATTTCATATATTGTGTGTGGTGGGAGGAAGGCGCTGGTAATACTGTTTGAGGGGAAGGAGGGGAACTGGGTGTTTGGAGGACAGGGCTGAGGGAGACAGATGTCACTCAGCACTCCTTACACCCAGTAGTAAAGAACTGGCCTGCCAGTGCAGGAGATATAAGAGGCGTGGGTTTGATCACTGGGTCAGGAAGATCCCCTGCAGGAGGGCATGGCAACCCACTCCAGTATTCTTGCCTGGAGAATCCCATGCACAGAGGAACCTGGCAGGCAGGGAAGGAGATGGGGGCAGCTCCCCACAGTCCACATATATTCACCACTGCCTCCCTCCATGTGCTTTTGGGTGGTACTTCCCTTCTTCCTTTCCCTTCTGTCACCCTGCCCTTCCCACCCTTCCTAACAAGCCTTTTCCACATCATCTCCAGGGAATCTGGAATGTGATTTAATCTGCGTTTGTTGCTTCACTCCTGTTCTGCCTCCTCTGTTCCCTCCAAGGCTCTGTGTTCCCTGCTCCCCATGTCATGCTGGGGACATGACATGTCATGCTGGGGGCTCCTTCCTGGTGGGAATGGGGCCTCCCTCCTCAGACTAGGGGCTCTCTGCTCCCTGATAACTGTTGGCATTTAGGTAAAAGCTAAGAGCAGTGTTGTGTGGGGAGTGTCACTCTCAGACAGGAATCTAAGGGTGAGTAGAAAGAAAGGGCTGTTAAGAAAACCCTAAGAAGGTGTCTGTAGAGCATCTGGGCTTCCCTCTTCTCTTTTAATGAAGAAGAGTGGTTCTAGGTTACACTTTACGTCAGTGCTAAGCTGCTTCAGTTGTGTTCGACTCTCTGCGACCCCATGGACAGTAGCCCGCCAGGCTCCTCTGTCCACGGAATTCTCCAGGCAAGAATACTGGAGTGGGTTGCCGTTCCCTTCTCCAGGGGATCTTCCTGACCCAGGGATCAAACCCAGGTTTCCTGCATTGCAGGCAGATTCTTTACCATCTGAGTTACCAGGGAAGCCCATTGTATAGTAGATTATTTAAATCAGGACTATGTTTAGTGGGTCACTATATCATGCCCCCTTTAATATAAATAAGGGTCGTGGTCCTGACACCGGATGGAAAAGAATTTCCAGACCTGAGAGCCCTGTTTTGGGGGGCCAGACTCCTGGGAGGTTGACGTTGCTCTGCTGAACTTGTGACTAAAGATGGTCCCCTGGCTGGATGTGATTTTAGACGTGGCGGGAAGATCCCCTCCCACACGCGGGTCTTTCCCCTGCTGCTGCTACTAAGTCACTTCAGTCGTGTCCGACTCTGTGCGACTCCACAGACAGCAGCCCACCAGGCTCCCCCGTCCCTGGGATTCTCCAGGCAAGAACACTGGAGTGGGTTGCCATTGCCTTCTCCAATGCATGAAAGGGAAAAGTGAAAGAGAAGTCGCTCAGTCGTGTCCGACCCTAGCTGGCCTCAAACCTCACCGTTACTGAAGCTTAACTGTAGATCCGCAGTGGGTTGTGGGACCGGAAGCCCCAGTGTGGGAGAGAGCGCTCTCAGAAAGAGAATTGAAATGGCGATTTTCACAAAAATATGCGACCCTGGGGACACGACGCCGGTGTCCATCGCAGCCTGGGAAGGACGTGCTGTAAACCCAGGCAGATGCTGAAGCCACAGCACCTTGAGCTTTACAGTAAACCCAGCTCACTGCTTCCTAGAAATGCAGAAATGAGCGAAAGCGCTGATCCTCCGGATGAGGCTCCTGGGAAGGCGCTGGGCACCGAGGCTTCTGACAGGTCAGGAGGGGGCCCGGGAGGGGCGTGGCCCGAGGAGCCGGTAGGAAGGGGCGGTGCCCGAGGCGCCCCCCTCACCTGGCTGACCTTCCCTCCCCCGCGCTCTCCCGCACCTCCACGGGCTCAGCGCCCGAAGAATCTGCCTGCACACTTGGAGCTAGTGGCGGCCTCTCTTCCCCTTGCCCAGCAGAGTCAGGGAGGCGTGCTCTACGCAGCAATATGGCCCAGTTCTAGCTTACCCTCACCTAGGGGTGCCTTGAGAAGAGAAAGCAGTGCCCCCTGAGGGAAAAGCGGGTGGGCGGGTTCTACACCCACCCTGACTGGACTTCTCCCTCTCTGGGTCTCTCAGCCTTCGCGCTGATTCGATAAAGCGATTGGGATAAATCCGTTTGTACCAACCAAAGGCTTGTGAGAGAGAGCCCAGGGTCTCCCAGAGGTCTTCCTTGTTGTTGTCGTTCAGCGGCTTAGTCTTGTCCAGCCCTTTGTGACTCCATGGACTGCAGCACAACCAGGCTTCCCTGTCCTTCAGTATCCCCCAGAGTGATGTCTTCCTAGCCAGGGACTTTTAAAGGAGATGATGGTGTCTAGTCCCATTCTATTTCATACAGTTTTACTAAATTAAATAATCGTTTTCCTCACCGTTTCTAATTAGAAGGCCTTTCTAATTAGGACACAAACCCAGAAGTCATAAAAATAGAAGCTTGACAAATTCCACTCCAAAAAAGTATACATATATTTTGCAAAATTTTCTGCATGACAGAAACTATGATAACAAAACTAAAGGATAAACAACAAACTTGAAAAAGTATTTGTGGTTAATGTCATAAACACACAGCTGATTTTCCCTCGTAAATAGCTGGTCTCTCAGTCGCGTCTGACTCTGTGATGCCATGACTGTAGCCTGCCAGGCTCCTCCATCCATGGTATTTTCCAGGCAAGAATACTGATGTGGGTTGCCATTTTCTTCTCCAGATCATAAATAAGGAGCTCCTCCAAATCAATTAAACAAACAAACAAAAAACCCCTACAATCCTCAATAGAAAAAAATGAACAAGAGATATCAACAGACAATCTGCAGAAAAAAATTCAAATGACTCAAACATTTGAAAAGATGCCAATCTCACCTGCAATAAGAGAACTGCATATTTAAACTAGCACTAACATACCACTTCCACCTATCAGATTGGCCAAGATCAAACATTCATCAGTACCCTGAGTTGGCAAAGATGTGTAGAAACAGCACTCAGATCTTTCTGCTGAGCATGTAAATTGGAACAAACCCTCTGGAGAACAGTCTGGCAGCAGCTATTGAAATTATAAATGCATGTTGAATTCAACCCCGTAATTCCACTTTGCTGTTGTAGTTTTTACATTTAAAACCACCTAACCCTATTAGCTGCTTAAAAATAAATTAGAACAAATTAAAAAGCTTCCCCCAGAGCAATGGGAGTACTTACTGAGTGAGCAAGTAATTCTTGTGACTGGCCTCTCCAGGGCACAGCTTCTTACTCAGCAGCACATGATAGTCGATGTGTGTTTTTTGATCATTAAACAACTTTAAATAGTTTTTCAATACTGTCATTTATCATTTTATGTCTAACCACAATGGCTGGTTGGTTAGTAAGGAGAAAGAGAAAAAATATTGATGCTGAAGCATAGCAACTTCACGAGGAATCTTGCAATTTGCCTCAAAGTGTTCATCGCCAGGTTTATAATTTGCATTCATCTTTGATTGAAGTTATTGGGTTGGCCAAAAAGGTTGTTCGGTTATAAGTGAAAATACAAGACATTTTTTTCATTTTCACCCAAGAACTTTATTGAGCAACATGTTCACCAACCAAAAGAACTTTTTGGCCAACCCAGTATTTAAAACACAACAAGACACCTTGGGTTCTTCCAAAAAAAAAAAAAAAAATTAAAGCAAATGCTGATTTCTTCCAATTCAGATTTGCTTTTATTGGAAATGGAGACTGTATAGTGTTAAATATGGAAACATGCTTAGAAAAACCAGCCTGAAAGTTTCTCTCCCACTGAGTAGAAACCATGCTTAAAATGTATGGCAGAGAACCATTCATGATGGAAAATGCAAGAATTCCATGCACCACATCCTGAAATTGTTGATGTTCCAACATATAAAATGGTATCAATCCACTTTTAAATACATTCAGTCCCTACCTAAACATGATATAACTTATCATTTTGAAGTTATCCATTACAAATCATGTTCTTGCTTAGATAGTAAGTGGCAATTACACTGGAAAAACTCAACATTAGTCTTTATACATTACGTGGCTCAAACGGTAAAGAATCTGCCTGCAATGTGGGAGACCTGGGTTTGATCCCAGGGTTGGGAAGATCCCCTGGAGAAGAGAATGGATACCCACTCCAGCATTCTTGCCTGGAAAATTCCATGGACAGAGGAGCCTGGTGGGTTTCCATGGGGTTCACAAAGAGTTGGACATGACAGAGTGACTAACATACACACTTTAGTTAAAATGAACTCTACCATAAAACTTTAATAATACATCTCTAATAATACATATATACATATTACTGAAAAGCACTTAAATTTTTAAAAGTGCTGAAATGCCCTTTAAAACATTTTTTTGGCAATTCTCAATATATATTAGTGTTGAAAATGACAGAAACTTTTAAATAAATAAGAAATGCTATCCAACTTATGACATTCTTGGCTTCTGTGACTTCACAGCTGGACATACGATTCCTTAGCATTTGGTGCCACAGCTACACAAATGCTGATAAAAGAAGTCAAGTGAGAGTTAAACTTTTTTTTCTCGTGGATCGTTCCTATTTTCAGCAACTTAAAAATACTCATGATCTTGTTTCAGATTTGCAAAACTTCCATGTGTTAGTCGCTCAGTCGTATTGAGACAAACAAAAATACTTCTAGTATCTATCTAGGTTTTTGCACTTTATAGATGAGGACACTGAGACCCAGAGAGGTTGACATCACTTGCTTAAAATGTGGAAAGCCAGATCTCCAGCTCCTTGACCTGTCATGCAGACCTGGCTGTGACTATAACAACGCCAGCCTTCCCCCCACCCCCAGCCCCGGCCTTCTCCTCCCCTTCTCCTTGTAATCTGGAGACAAACCTGGTGCTTTGGTGATAAAATAACTCGAAACAATGGTGCCTGGGGTCTGGGAGGTAGGCCAAGCCTGAAGGGCTGTCGAGTGGCAAGGGCCTTAGTGGGGACCTTTGTAGGGTGTGGGGGGCATTAAGTCAGCGTCAGCAATTCTGTTCCATGGACCGCTCAGTGACGTTCAGCGCTCATCAGTGCCTGACGGGGCCAAAGCCCCTGGAAAACCGCCTGACCAGGCTTTGGTAAATGTTTAAGTGCTGGGGGTGGGGTGGTGGTGGTAAGGAGTAAGACTTGGGACTGAGGGGGTAAGGGGAGGGTGTTCAAGTGCAAGAAGCACAGAAACGGAGACTGTACCCCCAGGGGTGGTTACCCCAACCTCCATCCTGCTCCTCCGAGGCCAGGAAGGGCCAGGAAGGGGCAGCAGGGTCCGATGGCAAGGCCCCAGCTCAGAAGTCCTGCTCTGAGCCGTTCCTAGCAAGGAACTCATTTCCCCACTCCTGTCCCAATAAAGATCGGCTAAGTTGGGACTGGGCACTGCATTGGAGTTTGGCTGATTCTTTTTTGGGGTAAGATTCTTTGGGGGAATGCAGCTATCTGGCCTCTCTACTCCCATCCCTTTGCCATCTCCTGACTGAGCCAGTTCATGGGCCTCTGTCTTCCCAGGACCTTAGACTTCTCCCAGGCACAGAGCCACTGACCCCTGAAAGTCCCCTGGCCCAGGCAAGTGGAAAATAGTAAGAGTTAGTGTAGCTGAGTCATAGAAGAGAGAATGCGAGCTGGACCCGTGAACAAGGCCTGCTCTCCTTTGGCAGAGTCCACTGGGCTTCCCCAGTGGACTTGCCGCCAGCCAGGAGCACTTGCCTTAAACAGCCAACTCTTCTTCGTCACCGTCAGGTTCATCATCACCACCATTTGACGACTAGGCAGAGTATTGCACAACTGGAGTTTTGTTCCACATATTGCCCTGGATTGGAACCAGTTCCTTTGGGGCCAGAAGATCACTTAGCCCTGTGCCGAGGCTGTTGGTTCCATTTCTCCTAAATGGTCCAGTGTTCCCCTAAATAGTCCCTTTGGTGTTTGTAGTGACTTTATAAAACACAACCACTGCAAATAAAGCAAAGTGGCTGTTTATACAAACATGTCCTGCTGCTGCTGCTGCTGCTGCTGCTGCTGCTGCGTCGCTTCAGTCGTGTCCAACTCTGTGCAACCCCATAGACGGCAGCCCACCAGGCTCCCCTGTCCCTGGGATTCTCCAGGCAAGAACACTGGAGTGGGTTGCCATTTCCTTCTCCAATGCATGAAAGTGAAAAGTGAAAGTGAAGTCACTCAGTTGTGTCTGACTCCTAGCGACCCCATGGACTGCAGCCTACCAGGCTCCTCCATCCATGGGATTCTCCAGCCAAGAGTACTGGAGTGGGGTATGATAAAATAACTCGAAACAATGGTGCCTGGGGTCTGGGAGGTAGGCCAAGCCTGAAGGGCTGTCGAGTGGCAAGGGCCTTAGTGGGGACCTTTGTAGGGTGTGGGGGGCATTAAGTCAGCGTCAGCAATTCTGTTCCATGGACCGCTCAGTGACGTTCAGCGCTCATCAGTGCCTGACGGGGCCAAAGCCCCTGGAAAACCGCCTGACCAGGCTTTGGTAAATGTTTAAGTGCTGGGGGTGGGGTGGTGGTGGTAAGGAGTAAGACTTGGGACTGAGGGGGTAAGGGGAGGGTGTTCAAGTGCAAGAAGCACAGAAACGGAGACTGTACCCCCAGGGGTGGTTACCCCAACCTCCATCCTGCTCCTCCGAGGCCAGGAAGGGCCAGGAAGGGGCAGCAGGGTCCGATGGCAAGGCCCCAGCTCAGAAGTCCTGCTCTGAGCCGTTCCTAGCAAGGAACTCATTTCCCCACTCCTGTCCCAATAAAGATCGGCTAAGTTGGGACTGGGCACTGCATTGGAGTTTGGCTGATTCTTTTTTGGGGTAAGATTCTTTGGGGGAATGCAGCTATCTGGCCTCTCTACTCCCATCCCTTTGCCATCTCCTGACTGAGCCAGTTCATGGGCCTCTGTCTTCCCAGGACCTTAGACTTCTCCCAGGCACAGAGCCACTGACCCCTGAAAGTCCCCTGGCCCAGGCAAGTGGAAAATAGTAAGAGTTAGTGTAGCTGAGTCATAGAAGAGAGAATGCGAGCTGGACCCGTGAACAAGGCCTGCTCTCCTTTGGCAGAGTCCACTGGGCTTCCCCAGTGGACTTGCCGCCAGCCAGGAGCACTTGCCTTAAACAGCCAACTCTTCTTCGTCACCGTCAGGTTCATCATCACCACCATTTGACGACTAGGCAGAGTATTGCACAACTGGAGTTTTGTTCCACATATTGCCCTGGATTGGAACCAGTTCCTTTGGGCCAGAAGATCACTTAGCCCTGTGCCGAGGCTGTTGGTTCCATTTCTCCTAAATGGTCCAGTGTTCCCCTAAATAGTCCCTTTGGTGTTTGTAGTGACTTTATAAAACACAACCACTGCAAATAAAGCAAAGTGGCTGTTTATACAAACATGTCCTGCTGCTGCTGCTGCTGCTGCTGCTGCTGCTGCGTCGCTTCAGTCGTGTCCAACTCTGTGCAACCCCATAGACGGCAGCCCACCAGGCTCCCCTGTCCCTGGGATTCTCCAGGCAAGAACACTGGAGTGGGTTGCCATTTCCTTCTCCAATGCATGAAAGTGAAAAGTGAAAGTGAAGTCACTCAGTTGTGTCTGACTCCTAGCGACCCCATGGACTGCAGCCTACCAGGCTCCTCCATCCATGGGATTCTCCAGCCAAGAGTACTGGAGTGGGGTGCCATTGTCCTAGCTCCTTTCTAAGGCCTAGAAGTAATGACACCCCAGTAACAGCAGCCCATAAGCCCCCAGATCATAGTTTCTAGACACCACCCTCCACTGAAACAAACCAGGGCTCCTGTAGCAGTGGCTGATTCCAGGGCCAGAGCAGGGAAAGTAGAGCCTGGCACATTTGCTTGTGCAAGAATATAACAAAATGCTTAGAGAATGATGTGTGTGTATGTGCGTGTGTATGTGTGCATGTGTGTAAGTCACTCAGTCGTGTCTGACTCTTTGCAACACCATGGACTATAGCCTGTCAGCCTCCTCTGTCCATGGAATTCTCCAGGCAAGAATACTGGAGTGGGTGGCCATTTCTTTCTCCAGGAGATCTTCCCAATCCAGGGATTGAACCTGGGTCTCCTGAATTGCAGGCAGATGCTTTAATGTCTGGGCTATTAAAGTCATAAATATATGGTTAAACAAATAATGCTTTAACTGTGAATATATTTTATTTATTTTTTTTGGTTGTACTGGGTCTTCATTGCTGCAAGGGATTTTCTCTAGTGTGGAGAGCAAGGGTGACTCTCTAGTGCACGAGCTTCTCATTTTGGTGGTTTCTCTTGTTGCAGAGTACAGGTTCTCGGGCACTCAGGCTTCAGGAGGTGTGACATGTCGGCTCCGTAGTTGCAGCTCACGGGCTGGGCTGGAGTTCAGTAGGTGTGGTGCAGAGGCCTAGCTGCCCTGCAGCATGTGGAGTCTTCCCACACGCACCAGGGATCTAACCCATGTCTCCTGCATTGGCAGGCAGATTCCTTACCAGTGAGCCAACAGGGAAGCCCTAATGGGTGTTTATTAAAAGACAGGTGGGACTTCCCTGATGGTACCATGGTTAAGAATCTGCTTTGCACAGCAGGAGACACGGGTTCAATCCCTGGTCAGGAAACTAAGATCCCACATGCGACAGAGCACTGAGTTCTACACACTGCAACTACTGGGCCCACAGGAAAAGATCCTACATGATGCAAATAAGACCTACGTGCAGCCAAATAAATAATTAAATAGGTTAGAAAGAGAGAGACAAGGTGACAAAGTAAATGTGGAGAAATGTTGAAGAATCTGGATAAAAGGGACAAAATATGGAGAGATGTTGAAGAATCTGGATAAAAAGGACAAGGGCATTCTTAGCACTGTCCTTGCAGAGTTACTGTAAAGTTGAAATGATCTTAAAATATTTAAGATATGTAAAAATGAAGTATACCCAAATGCTTTGCAAACTGCAGGGAAGCTTAAGGAGGGGACTGTTGTTATGTAATGTGTTAGAATGTGTGATTATTCTCAGGAGGTATGCTGTGCGTGTAAGGGAGTGGGTGGTAGTGTTGCCAAGAAGTATGTGCTTATTTATTTTACACTCCCCAGATTAACCCCTTCTCTTCTGGGGCAACAGGTGATGCAATCTGAGCTGTGGCAAGAGAAGGGCCACACCTGAGCAAACATGGAGCCCAGGCTCAGCTGGGATGAAGGTCGTGCCAAAGTGTTTATGACTCTTCATGCCTTATCATCCCTTCCTGTCACAACAGAGTGTTTCCCTGCCATCTGTTTATACAGACATGTGTAAAACAACATGGCCTCCTGCCTTGCTTGCTCAGAACCTTGGGGATATCGATACAGTGATGATGGCTCAAACAACTTGCTTCCTGCTTCCTGGGCTGAGTTTTCCCACCCCGTGTAGTCTTCTGTCTCGGACTGGAGAAGGGACCCAGAACAAGGAGTAGGGAATTTCCAACTTCAAGTCACCCAGCAAGGTCAGGCAGGGTGGGGTTGACTGCAGTTCTCTGGTTTGTTTGTTTGTTTGTCTGGGGCCTGCACTGGGTCTTCGTGGCTGTGCACGGGCTTTCTCTAGTTGCAGTGAGTGGGGACTTCTCTCTGGTTATAGAGCAAGGGCTTCTCCTTGCGCTGACTTCTCTTGTTGCAGAGCACAGGCTCTAGGCGCCAGGCCTCAATAGTTGCAGGTGGGCTCAGTGGTGGTGGTGCACACACTTAGTTTCTTCCAGACACGTGGGATCTTCCCAGACTGGGGATTGAACCCATGTCCACTGCATTGGCAGGCAGATTCTTAACCACTGGACCACAAGGGAAATCCTGTGTTTTGTTTAAGTGTTTTGTTGTTGTTGTTGTTTAATCACTACATCGTGTCTTAAGTCTTTGGGACCCCCATGGACTGTATGTAGCCTGCCAGGCTCCTCTGTCCATGGGCTTTCCCAGGCAAGAACTCTGGAGTGGGTTGCCATTTCCTCCTCCACGGAATCTTCCCAACCCAGGGATCAAACCTGCATCTCCTGCATTGGCAGGTGGATTCTTTACCACTGAGCCACCAGGAAAGCCCTGCTGTAGATGTTTACTATGAGCCTAAAATGGACAAGGCCTAACAGCAGGCCGTGAACAGGCATTTCTTTAAACCGTTCAATCAGGCACAGAGAAGCACAAGAAAGGAAAGACACCGTTATCACCATACCATCACCACCACCATCCTCATCATTACTTTTATGGGTTGTGTCTTCTCCAAAAACATTGAAACCTTGCTTCTCAGAATGTGACCTTACTTGGAAATAGAGTCTTTACAGATGGTCAGAGAAGATGAGGTCATTAGGGTGGGCCCTAATCCAATGTGACTGCTGTCTTTATGAAAAGGGGGAATTTAGACATAGACACACACTAGGAGAATGCCATGTGAAAGCAGAGATCGGGGTAATGGGTCTTCAAGTCAAAGAATGCCAACACTTGCCATCCAACCTAGAAGAGAGGCATAGAACAGATTCTCCCTCACACTCAGAGGAGGGACCAGTCTTGCCAACACCTTGACCTCAGACTTGCATGTACTGGGAGACAATAAAGAACAGTGAGACAGGGAATTCCCTGTAGGTCCAGTGGTTATAACTCCAAGCTTCTTGCCATTCTTAGCACTTTACTTATCTAATCCTTACTGCAACACTAGGAGGTGGGTCCTATATTACTACCCCCACTTTCCAGAGAATATGCAACTGAATCTCAGAGAGGTAAAATCCTCTTCCCAAGGCCACACAGCCAGAAGGTGTCTGTGCACTGGCCTCAACATTCCTCCAGGACTACTCCTTTCCTCTCACTCGTACATATGGCACACTGTGCGTGCTCAATCGTGTCCAACTCTTTGTGACCGCATGAGCTGTACCCACCCCCGCCCCCCCAGATCTCCATGGGATTTCCCAGGCACAAACACTGGAGCGGGTTGCCATTTCCTTCTCCAGAGGATCCTCATCACTCGGGGATGGAACCTGCCTCTCTTATGTCTCTTGTACTGGCTGGCGTGTTTTGTTGCTTTTCGTTTTTTTAACCAGCTGAGCCACCAGGGACAGCCATCTTTCTCCCCAGCTGTCAGCTGGTGTGTCTATGCTCCAAGCCCATCATCTCCTCCCAGAAGTCTGCTTTAATCAAGCTAATGCTTCAGCCTCATTCCCATGCTTCTCTGGAACCTAGGGACACAGGAGCA
This sequence comes from Madoqua kirkii, assembly GCA_006408675.1. NCBI lineage: Eukaryota > Metazoa > Chordata > Mammalia > Artiodactyla > Bovidae > Madoqua > Madoqua kirkii. The sequence goes on from SJYC01134560.1 coordinate 136,917, forward strand.
TACAGGTATATGTACTGGGGTGATGCCTTGCGTGGAGTCCTGGCTGTAGTCCTGGTCCATTCTTTGCCCTTAGATTACCTGTTTCCCCACAGGCAAGGCTGTCCCAGCCCCGATGCCAGCAGCCATTGGCAGAGGTGTCAATCACCTTTGCATCCAGTATTTAAGTGGACTGTGATATGGCTTTTATTGCTCTGGTTGATAACCAGGGCATTAGCCAGGTACACAGTAATCATGACTCAGAAGGAAACCAGGCTGTGTGCAGGTATTCCCAAGGGCTATCAGAAAGGGCCCAGGGGGCGTTTGAATTTCCAAGATCAGTGAGAGCACATAGCTCTCCACGTTTCTCATTGTCCCTGGCACTGTTCTCAGCACATCCAAAAGTTTGTTGAATTATGTGGACACATTTTCAACCCAACCAGAGCTCCTAACTATTTTTTAAATCAAATTTACTTGCCCTTCTCCCATCCCTTCCCATCTTTATTCTAATAAGTATTTCCTGTTTAAAGGGATGATCAGTTTCAAAAGCTCTAATAGCTTCTCAGGTTTGGGCCTGTGATTAGTACTTTTAGCCTATTGTCTAACTGTTTGCAGAACCTATAGCTGTTTGCAGAACCTGCAGGCACTTGTAGATGGCAGGTGTTCACAGAGCTTGTCTCCTTTTGCAAAGCCTGTAGCTCTTCACACATCTCACAGCTGGCACAGCTGTGTGCGGCGCCTACCCCTATTTGCAGAGCCTCTGGTCTATACATTTTTCTCTGATTTGTTGGTTTGTTTGGGGCCTGCACTGGGTCTTCGTTGCTGCACACGGGCTTTCTCTAGTTGCAGTGAGTGGGGACTTCTCTCTGGTTACAGGGCAAGGGCTTCTCATTGTGCTGACTTCTCTTGTTGCACAGCACAGGCTCTAGGCACACAGGCCTCATTAATCGCAGCAGGTGGGCTCAGTGTTGGTGGTGCACACACTTAGTTTCTTCAAGACACGTGGGATCTTCCCAGACTGGGGATTGAACCCATGTCCACTGCATTGGCAGGCAGATTCTTAACCACTGGACCACAAGGGAAATCCTGTTAAGTGTTTTTTAAAATTTCAAATCTGCTTTGAAATATATAGCTGTTTGCCAAGCTTGAAAGTGTCTGCAGAGCCTAGCGCTGTTTGTAGAGACTGCAGCTGTTGGTGGAGCTCTTTCTTATAGGCAGATGCTATGAAAAGTGAAAGTTAAGTTGCTCAGTCATGTCCAACTGACTCTTTGTGACCCCCGTGGACTGTAGCCCACCAGGCTCCTCCGTCCATGGGATTCTCCAGGCAAGAATACTGGAATGGGTTGCCATTTCCTTCTCCAGGAGATCTTCCTGACCCAGGGATCGAACCCAGGTCTCTCACATTACAGGCAGACACTTTAACCTCTGAGCTACCAGGGAACATAGGATGTTTATTAAAGGCATTATAAACTTAGAGTGAATAGGTGTGTGCAAAATCTGTTGAAAGTGATTACTATACCTTCTGGATGCTTGGTTTCTGGCTGGGCTTTTCTCTTCCAGCTAATAATGGGCCCTTCTTAGGAAACAGAGACTGTCTGGTGTGATGCCAAGAGGTTCAAAGTTCACTGTCAGTATAAGGAAAGGTCGCTGGAAGAAGAGGCTTTCTATAATGTTGAGGAACCATCATGGACCATTCATGGGCCACTCAGAACAGTCCACAAAGGCACACAGAGGAGGTGATCTACTTGGAGGATCAGCTCTACTGGTCCCCACACATGTTGAGTAGCATAGCTGCACTTCCTGCTGACTGGCCCATGTCATACCCCTCCCCGCCTCGTGCCCACAGCTTTCAAGCCGCACCCCCAACCCTCTCCCAGTCCACGCATTACAACAAATTGCACGACTACCTCTGTCCTTTCCTTCTCCTTCATTAATATTCCTTTCTCTCAGAGTGCTGGTCCTAGCAACCCCTTCAGGAGAAAAGAGAACTGAGAAGTAACTTCACAACAAGTTCTTAGCCTCTGGGATGTGCTACCCTAACGGGACATTTACGTTCTGAAATAAGCTCTTTGGAGGCTGTCATGCCTTCTTCCCAGTGGCACACCCCCTGATGGTGAGATCGGGGCACGGTGACAGACAGCAGGCCTGAACAGGGTACAAGGCAACCTGGCTGCCCAAGGGGAAGGCTTGTCCTGCAGGCACACCCCACTTTTTGGCCACAGCTTTAGTTGAATTGAATCTTGGTTAATCGAATCCTCTTTTCCCAGTGACTCATAGGCCCATTTCAGAGCAAGGACGTGCTGGGAATGAGAAGTGGTTCCCATCCAGGCATGAGCTGAAAGATGATCAGTTGGTCTTAGGCAGTGGTTGTTACTGAGTAGAAAGAGCTGCCTCTCTATGGCCCTGTGTGCTTTTTTCTTAAACTGCAGCTTGGACTCTGACTCAGTACATGTAATTGATGGCTGTTTTGGTTCTAGTCCTCAGTTCAGAGGCTGAACCAGTTCTCCCCAGTTTCTGTCTCACCCCTGGGATCGTTTTGCATCTTTGTCTCAATGAAGCTTCTTCTTCCTCTCCAAGAGCTCTGAAGCAAGCCACGGCTGCCAACATTTTGGTTTTCCAGCCCGAAAACAGGAGCGGGGCAGTTTGATCCACTGTGGAAAAGGCAGTTGCCAATAAACACCATCTGGGTGCTGTGACTCCCAAATCTGGTTCTTCAGATTCCTGAACCCCCGGTCCTTCATCCTCACTGCTGTCTGGGCCTCTTCTTCCAAATGTGCCAAGAGCATCTTACCTGTAAAAAGCCCAAGGTCAGCTCATTATCTCTCCCTCTCCGTTGGACTCTTTGCAATCCGTGCAGTTGTCCAGGCTAAATGAATTCTTTCTCTCTCAGTCCTGAGAGTCCTGCCTCTAAAAGGTCCCATATTCTCCAACTTCTGCAGACCATGCATCATTCCCCTCTCATCCTTATCCAGGCAAAACAGCAGCCTCCTTCCTGCTGTCAGCGGCTCCCATCTCTAATCCAGATCCCAAGGATTACCATTTGGTCAGTCAGTAATAATGACTGAGCACCTGAAGGAAATGGCAACCCACTCCAGTATTCTTGCCTGGAAAATCCCATGAGGAGCCTGGTGGGCTATAGTCGGTGTGGTTGCAAAGAGTTGGACATGACTGAAGTGAGTAAACCACAACAATATGCCCATTGCAAGGGATGTCACAGAGAACAAGACAGACACAGTGACGCTTCGAGGAGTTTGTAGACAATAGAGTTTTTCTTCTTTTAGCACTTGTCTGGAAAGAATGTTTCTCTGCTGTTTGGTTTTTATATTTTTAAGACATAAGACATAGGTGGTCATTGAGATAGAATTTGAAAATGCACTTAAGTATAACCAGGAAACTAAAAATCACTCTCTTTTTTTGTTGAGATAGTTGACATATACATTGAGCAAGTCTAAGGTAAACAACACATTGATTTAATATGTCTGTATATTGCAATGTGATTACCACCATAGCATTAGCTAACAGCCTCCCTCAATCACATAATTATCATTCCTTTTTTTGTGGTGAGGACATTTAGCTTAAGATCTAGTTTCTTAGCAACTTTGTAAAATTCACTCTTCAACTTACCACTCTTTCTAAACTCCTACTATCCTCCCCTAACCCCCTCCCACCCCCTAAACAACTATGGTTAACCTTTTGGTGTATTTCTTTTCAGACGTTTTTCTTTCTCTTATTTGATTGTTTTAAAACACCACTGATATCCCTTCCCACCTCGAATGTATTTATCTACTCAGCAAATATTTATTACTAAGCATCAGGCACAGGACTGGGTGCTAGGATCACAGAGACAGACAGCCTAGTGAGGGAGACAACAAAGAATCACACGTATTGGACTTCCCTGGTGGCCCAGCAGTTAAAAATTCACCTGACAATACAGGGGACATGGATTCAGTCCCTGGTCCAGGAAGATGGCACATACTGCAGGGCAACTCAGCCCTCACATCGCAACTACTGAGCCCTCTCTCTACAGCCTGTGCTCCACAAGAAGGGAAGCCACCGCAATGAAAAGACCGCACACGGCAAACAAGAGTAACCCCTGCTCTTAGCAGCTAGGAAAGCCTGTGAGCTGCAACAAAGACCCACTGCAACCAAAAAATAAATAAAAGAACAGCGCACATTAATACATGGTTCTCAACTGTGATGCTGCTCGTGAAGGGTGTAGGAAAGCATGAGTACGTGTGATGGGGCCGTGAGCTCATCATGGGGACTTGGGGTGGTCAGAGAAGGCTTCTCCAAGGAAGGGCAGGCTCACCAAGATGGAAGTGGTCGGGGAAGAGTGTTTGGGCAGGTAGAGACTGAATTCGTGAAAAGGCTGATATCTCCACTAGGCATCATGGATATGCTGTCAGGGGCCCACCACACTGAAAGGAGCTCATGCAGATATTTTAATTTCTTTTAAAATCAGAAGAAAAGAAATGGCCTTTAGGTTGAAGAAAACATTTTAAGTGTAAATACTCATGTGTTGTTCTTCATGTTAATACATTTGTAAAATGTAATGTATGGAAGAAGGGACCCCCACAAAGGCAGAAGTGCCCTTGAAACTCACCACGTGGTCCTGGCATGAAGGCTACATGGCTGAGTCAGAGAGAGTGGCCCAAGATGGTGGTGGGAGAGACGACCGGAGGTGCAGGCAGGGGTTGGATCCAGAAGTCATGGTAGGTATGCAGGACTTTATCCTTGAGCAACAGAAATACAGAGACGTGACAAGATTCTCTGAATATTTGATTTAATCTCTATAAAGAAAAAATGTCTTATTATTATTATTATTATTATTTTGACCAAGCTGCATGTAGGATCTTAGCTCACAGACCAGGGATGGAACCTACCCCCCTGCAACAGAAGTGTGGAGTTTTTACCACTGGACTGCCGTCGAAGTCCGAAAATGTCTTTTTCTAAAACCACAATGCCATATTATACCTTAAAATATGAATATCTGGGAATGAATAGGGTGATGGTCTAATAACATTGGGAATGTACTTAAGACCACTGAATTATAAGCTTAAATATGACGAAAGTAGTAAATTTTGTTACTATATTTTGTCACCAAAAAAAATAGGTATCAGATAGTCAGTGGTCCAGCAAAAAATTAACTAAAATTCCTTAATATCATCAAATGTCCATTGGATGATGTTAACTTTCCCAACTGTCTCTTAAAAAAATTTTTTTTAATTGAAGTATAGTTAATGTACAATATTATGTTAGTTACAGGTGTATGGTATAGTGATTCACAATTTTTAAAGGTTATACTCCACTTATAGTTGTTACAAACTTTTGGCTATATTTCCTGTGTTGTACAATACATTCTTGTAGCTTATTTTATACAGCATAGCTCTAATTATTTCTTAACTGTTAGAAATTGTTAAGCTCTTTTATTTTTATTGCTGTTAGAATCAAGAACCAAAGGAACTCTCTACACGTAATTGCTCTCTTTAAAGCCCTTTGAAATCCATAGGGCTCTGCTGTATCTTTCTCCCTGCCTCTCATCTTTTTTTCTTTTATTTTTCCCCTGTGACTTATTTGTTAAAGAAACTAAGTCATTTGACTTGGATTTTATCAATTAAACCCCTGTGGTTTAGTTTAACATATTCCTCTGTCCCCTGTATTCCCTAGGAATGTAGTTGTAGCTACAGACTTCATCAGATTCAAGTTCAGTTTAGGGCAAGTCTGTTTCATGGTGGTGTTGGGTACTTCCCACGGGGGCACCACTTTGTCTCCCTTCTGGGGAGGTTGACAGCCACGGACACTCACTGCCTAGGACAGCAGTCCTTCAGGAATGGCTCCCTGGCGTCAGGCAGGGAGGGGAGAGCAGGTAGGAGGCCGAAGTGGCCTGCAGTGTCTCCCTGTCCCTCTGGGAAGGGCTTGCCAGAAAGAAGGGGAAGCTGTGGTCCCTGGGCTTTTTTCTCTCCACTACCTCTGAGCACCAGTAATTTCCACCCTAGGTAGGGAAGCTTTCCTGTGCAGGTACCTCCTCCTGGCAAATGAAGACACCCTTATCTGGGCTTCCCTTGTGCCTTAGGTGTTCAGCTTTGAAATCAGTAGCAGGGCCAGCACTGCTGTGCCCCAGGAGGTAAAAATCTGACTTTGCAGGGATATGGGACCGGATGCTGGAGGCACAAAGCTCACGAGGGTCCCACCTTGTCTAAGTACTCAGAGGTCTCTGCCACCACACCAACCTGGGTCCCTGTCTTGCCTTCCCCACCCACTGGACTGGGTGAGTTATTTCCCCTCCCTGAACCACAGTTTCCTCGCAGGTAAAAGGGAGATAATTACCAGACTTACCTGAGAGGGTCCTTGTGAGGTTAGACGCAGTGACGTGGTTCAGTGCTGATTGCAGTGCCTGACGTGTGAGAAGCACTCAGTGCCCATGACCCCTATCACAGCATGGCTTAGACTAGCCCCCTCCGTCCCCTGACAGTACGGTGGTAAAGAGTAAAGGGCCTGGACCATGCACCCAATCTGTTCACCCAATCTGTTCCCAGCCAAAGGCTTTTCCAGACCAGGTCAGCTTGGGTCGCCGACACAAGGATAGGAGAAGGTTTGGGTGGCTGGTTTGAGGATTGAGGTGCTTTGTGACAAGAGCAGAGATTCCAGTCCCTTACGATATTAAATGAATAGCCCCTTATGTGTTATGAATCCCATAATAACGTGTGGGGCTCTGAGCCTCTGCAGCCCCAGTGCCTGGTGAGCCATTGCCCAAATACACATGTCTTAGGTCCCCAAGGCCAAAGTCCTGTGTGCGCCTAAGTTATTTGGGTCCCGAAGGCCAAAGTCCTGTGACTGGTCCCCACACATGTTGAGTAGCATAGCTGCACTTCCTGCTGACTGGCCCATGTCATACCCCTCCCCGCCTCGTGCCCACAGCTTTCAAGCCGCACCCCCAACCCTCTCTCAGTCCACGCATTACAACAAATTGCACGACTACCTCTGTCCTTTCCTTCTCCTTCATTAATATTCCTTTCTCTCAGAGTGCTGGTCCTAGCAACCCCTTCAGGAGAAAAGAGAACTGAGAAGTAACTTCACAACAAGTTCTTAGCCTCTGGGATGTGCTACCCTAACGGGACATTTACGTTCTGAAATAAGCTCTTTGGAGGCTGTCATGCCTTCTTCCCAGTGGCACACCCCCTGATGGTGAGATCGGGGCACGGTGACAGACAGCAGGCCTGAACAGGGTACAAGGCAACCTGGCTGCCCAAGGGGAAGGCTTGTCCTGCAGGCACACCCCACTTTTTGGCCACAGCTTTAGTTGAATTGAATCTTGGTTAATCGAATCCTCTTTTCCCAGTGACTCATAGGCCCATTTCAGAGCAAGGACGTGCTGGGAATGAGAAGTGGTTCCCATCCAGGCATGAGCTGAAAGATGATCAGTTGGTCTTAGGCAGTGGTTGTTACTGAGTAGAAAGAGCTGCCTCTCTATGGCCCTGTGTGCTTGTTTTCTTAAACTGCAGCTTGGACTCTGACTCAGTACATGTAATTGATGGCTGTTTTGGTTCTAGTCCTCAGTTCAGAGGCTGAACCAGTTCTCCCCAGTTTCTGTCTCACCCCTGGGATCGTTTTGCATCTTTGTCTCAATGAAGCTTCTTCTTCCTCTCCAAGAGCTCTGAAGCAAGCCACGGCTGCCAACATTTTGGTTTTCCAGCCCGAAAACAGGAGCGGGGCAGTTTGATCCACTGTGGAAAAGGCAGTTGCCAATAAACACCATCTGGGTGCTGTGACTCCCAAATCTGGTTCTTCAGATTCCTGAACCCCCGGTCCTTCATCCTCACTGCTGTCTGGGCCTCTTCTTCCAAATGTGCCAAGAGCATCTTACCTGTAAAAAGCCCAAGGTCAGCTCATTATCTCTCCCTCTCCGTTGGACTCTTTGCAACCCGTGCAGTTGTCCAGGCTAAATGAATTCTTTCTCTCTCAGTCCTGAGAGTCCTGCCTCTAAAAGGTCCCATATTCTCCAACTTCTGCAGACCATGCATCATTCCCCTCTCATCCTTATCCAGGCAAAACAGCAGCCTCCTTCCTGCTGTCAGCGGCTCCCATCTCTAATCCAGATCCCAAGGATTACCATTTGGTCAGTCAGTAATAATGACTGAGCACCTGAAGGAAATGGCAACCCACTCCAGTATTCTTGCCTGGAAAATCCCATGAGGAGCCTGGTGGGCTATAGTCGGTGTGGTTGCAAAGAGTTGGACATGACTGAAGTGAGTAAACCACAACAATATGCCCATTGCAAGGGATGTCACAGAGAACAAGACAGACACAGTGACGCTTCGAGGAGTTTGTAGACAATAGAGTTTTTCTTCTTTTAGCACTTGTCTGGAAAGAATGTTTCTCTGCTGTTTGGTTTTTATATTTTTAAGACATAAGACATAGGTGGTCATTGAGATAGAATTTGAAAATGCACTTAAGTATAACCAGGAAACTAAAAATCACTCTCTTTTTTTGTTGAGATAGTTGACATATAACATTGAGCAAGTCTAAGGTAAACAACACATTGATTTAATATGTCTGTATATTGCAATGTGATTACCACCATAGCATTAGCTAACAGCCTCCCTCAATCACATAATTATCATTCCTTTTTTTGTGGTGAGGACATTTAGCTTAAGATCTAGTTTCTTAGCAACTTTGTAAAATTCACTCTTCAACTTACCACTCTTTCTAAACTCCTACTATCCTCCCCTAACCCCCTCCCACCCCCTAAACAACTATGGTTAACCTTTTGGTGTATTTCTTTTCAGACGTTTTTCTTTCTCTTATTTGATTGTTTTAAAACACCACTGATATCCCTTCCCACCTCGAATGTATTTATCTACTCAGCAAATATTTATTACTAAGCATCAGGCACAGGACTGGGTGCTAGGATCACAGAGACAGACAGCCTAGTGAGGGAGACAACAAAGAATCACACGTATTGGACTTCCCTGGTGGCCCAGCAGTTAAAAATTCACCTGACAATACAGGGGACATGGATTCAGTCCCTGGTCCAGGAAGATGGCACATACTGCAGGGCAACTCAGCCCTCACATCGCAACTACTGAGCCCTCTCTCTACAGCCTGTGCTCCACAAGAAGGGAAGCCACCGCAATGAAAAGACCGCACACGGCAAACAAGAGTAACCCCTGCTCTTAGCAGCTAGGAAAGCCTGTGAGCTGCAACAAAGACCCACTGCAACCAAAAAATAAATAAAAGAACAGCGCACATTAATACATGGTTCTCAACTGTGATGCTGCTCGTGAAGGGTGTAGGAAAGCATGAGTACGTGTGATGGGGCCGTGAGCTCATCATGGGGACTTGGGGTGGTCAGAGAAGGCTTCTCCAAGGAAGGGCAGGCTCACCAAGATGGAAGTGGTCGGGGAAGAGTGTTTGGGCAGGTAGAGACTGAATTCGTGAAAAGGCTGATATCTCCACTAGGCATCATGGATATGCTGTCAGGGGCCCACCACACTGAAAGGAGCTCATGCAGATATTTTAATTTCTTTTAAAATCAGAAGAAAAGAAATGGCCTTTAGGTTGAAGAAAACATTTTAAGTGTAAATACTCATGTGTTGTTCTTCATGTTAATACATTTGTAAAATGTAATGTATGGAAGAAGGGACCCCCACAAAGGCAGAAGTGCCCTTGAAACTCACCACGTGGTCCTGGCATGAAGGCTACATGGCTGAGTCAGAGAGAGTGGCCCAAGATGGTGGTGGGAGAGACGACCGGAGGTGCAGGCAGGGGTTGGATCCAGAAGTCATGGTAGGTATGCAGGACTTTATCCTTGAGCAACAGAAATACAGAGACGTGACAAGATTCTCTGAATATTTGATTTAATCTCTATAAAGAAAAAATGTCTTATTATTATTATTATTATTATTATTTTGACCAAGCTGCATGTAGGATCTTAGCTCACAGACCAGGGATGGAACCTACCCCCCTGCAACAGAAGTGTGGAGTTTTTACCACTGGACTGCCGTCGAAGTCCGAAAATGTCTTTTTCTAAAACCACAATGCCATATTATACCTTAAAATATGAATATCTGGGAATGAATAGGGTGATGGTCTAATAACATTGGGAATGTACTTAAGACCACTGAATTATAAGCTTAAATATGACGAAAGTAGTAAAAAAAATAGGTATCAGATAGTCAGTGGTCCAGCAAAAAATTAACTAAAATTCCTTAATATCATCAAATGTCCATTGGATGATGTTAACTTTCCCAACTGTCTCTTAAAAAAATTTTTTTTAATTGAAGTATAGTTAATGTACAATATTATGTTAGTTACAGGTGTATGGTATAGTGATTCACAATTTTTAAAGGTTATACTCCACTTATAGTTGTTACAAACTTTTGGCTATATTTCCTGTGTTGTACAATACATCCTTGTAGCTTATTTTATACAGCATAGCTCTAATTATTTCTTAACTGTTAGAAATTGTTAAGCTCTTTTATTTTTATTGCTGTTAGAATCAAGAACCAAAGGAACTCTCTACACGTAATTGCTCTCTTTAAAGCCCTTTGAAATCCATAGGGCTCTGCTGTATCTTTCTCCCTGCCTCTCATCTTTTTTTCTTTTATTTTTCCCCTGTGACTTATTTGTTAAAGAAACTAAGTCATTTGACTTGGATTTTATCAATTAAACCCCTGTGGTTTAGTTTAACATATTCCTCTGTCCCCTGTATTCCCTAGGAATGTAGTTGTAGCTACAGACTTCATCAGATTCAAGTTCAGTTTAGGGCAAGTCTGTTTCATGGTGGTGTTGGGTACTTCCCACGGGGGCACCACTTTGTCTCCCTTCTGGGGAGGTTGACAGCCACGGACACTCACTGCCTAGGACAGCAGTCCTTCAGGAATGGCTCCCTGGCGTCAGGCAGGGAGGGAGAGCAGGTAGGAGGCCGAAGTGGCCTGCAGTGTCTCCCTGTCCCTCTGGGAAGGGCTTGCCAGAAAGAAGGGGAAGCTGTGGTCCCTGGGCTTTTTTCTCTCCACTACCTCTGAGCACCAGTAATTTCCACCCTAGGTAGGGAAGCTTTCCTGTGCAGGTACCTCCTCCTGGCAAATGAAGACACCCTTATCTGGGCTTCCCTTGTGCCTTAGGTGTTCAGCTTTGAAATCAGTAGCAGGGCCAGCACTGCTGTGCCCCAGGAGGTAAAAATCTGACTTTGCAGGGATATGGGACCGGATGCTGGAGGCACAAAGCTCACGAGGGTCCCACCTTGTCTAAGTACTCAGAGGTCTCTGCCACCACACCAACCTGGGTCCCTGTCTTGCCTTCCCCACCCACTGGACTGGGTGAGTTATTTCCCCTCCCTGAACCACAGTTTCCTCGCAGGTAAAAGGGAGATAATTACCAGACTTACCTGAGAGGGTCCTTGTGAGGTTAGACGCAGTGACGTGGTTCAGTGCTGATTGCAGTGCCTGACGTGTGAGAAGCACTCAGTGCCCATGACCCCTATCACAGCATGGCTTAGACTAGCCCCCTCCGTCCCCTGACAGTACGGTGGTAAAGAGTAAAGGGCCTGGACCATGCACCCAATCTGTTCACCCAATCTGTTCCCAGCCAAAGGCTTTTCCAGACCAGGTCAGCTTGGGTCGCCGACACAAGGATAGGAGAAGGTTTGGGTGGCTGGTTTGAGGATTGAGGTGCTTTGTGACAAGAGCAGAGATTCCAGTCCCTTACGATATTAAATGAATAGCCCCTTATGTGTTATGAATCCCATAATAACGTGTGGGGCTCTGAGCCTCTGCAGCCCCAGTGCCTGGTGAGCCATTGCCCAAATACACATGTCTTAGGTCCCCAAGGCCAAAGTCCTGTGTGCGCCTAAGTTATTTGGGTCCCGAAGGCCAAAGTCCTGTGTGCGCCTAAGTTCTGGTTATTGCCCAGCTCGCTCTTGGGTGTTGGCCAGGAGGCAGAAATTCCAGGAATCCCAATTCCTCCTTCCCCTTGGCATCGTCCTCCTCCACCTCCTCCTCCCCTCCCCGCCCCCTTCTCCACCAATCCCCAGGCACCTCTCCCATCTGGGGGACAAGTGGCCAATTGTCTCTGAGATCTTTAGGTCTCTTGGGTACAGCTGTGGTGGGGCCAGGTGGGGCTGTCGCAGGCATGAGACAGTAGC
>SJYC01134564.1:0-64754 GCA_006408675.1 Madoqua kirkii
TTCAAACAATAATTAACATTTTTTTTAATCACAAAAAACACATTTGTTGATCGTAGTGGCCATATTTCCCGTATGTTCATAAGTGCTGGAATTTCAGCTTTGTAAGCTTGAGTGTAAGAGCTGTATTGGGCCTGTAGAAGTGTAAGGTTAAAATGTGATTCTCTCAGCATCTCTCTCTCATGAAATTTTGCACTGGGATCAACCTCTTGTTGAAGGACTCTGACTCCACAAACACAGGGGAAGTCTGTGAACCTGGAGGAAAGACCAGGCAGATGCTATGTGAGCCAAGCAGAGGAGGAGAAATGGGTGGGTCACCTTGTGTAATAACTGTATTGTTGCTCATGGTTGTCTTTCTGCAGACTGCTTCCTGGAAAGTATTAGCAGCAGTGATGCAGAAGACAATGCAGTTAGGGAACAACTCTCAGATGGGATTAACAGGGAGAAGGTTCCAGGACCACTTGGGTCACAGTTAACTCTTTGGAGATGAAGGAAGGTGAATATAAACTGAGGAAGTAGAAGGAAATATGAGAATTTGTATTTGTTCTTTTCATATTTTAATGATTTCATTGACCCATGTAATCATGTGCCACATTGTGCTATGCTTGAGGACATCACTTTTTGTTTGTCCATTTAAAAATCTCCTTTCCGAGAAGACTACTCTTTCCTTGTCCTTTCACTGCTCAGTGTGAAAGCTTGGCTGCTGGTCAGTATCTGCAGGGCTTTATGTATGAGGAACTTTGGCTTTATGTTTAAATTCTCCTATGATGGCCACATCCTGTGGGCACAAAATTCTCACAGTACTTGACACTGGAGACCAAGTTCTGGCAGTGAGGGTCAGCTGGTGGTGAGACATGAACTGTCTCCCTCTGCATTTTCAGCACTTGTGCTTTCCCCTCAAGTGTATCCTCACTGTTTGTTCCTTGTATGAAGGATGTTCTCAGGGTTGGATGAGTCAAAGCTCATGTGATCTGGTCTCCCTGCCTGGGCTGAGTCTCCTGGAGCTCATTTCAGCACCACACCTCCCCAAGGATGCTGTGTTGTGTGAGAGCAGTCCATGTGAAGCTGCCCTAGAGTCCAGCATGGCCACAGAATCTAGAGACTGTAAGGGGCCGCTGGCTGACTTTGCACATTTGGTCTCGCAGTGCTGCTGACCTGATATCCTGGGACTGACCAGACCCAGGTCAGAGACTCAGAGCTGTTGGACTTGGAGCTGACTGCTCCCCTTAGAACCCACTACTCATTCCAGACCAAAGCTTCAGGTGGTTTTGATCATCACTTTTGCACTCTCCTCAACTCATTTGTTTCCCTTTTATTTTTTATTTGTTTCTCATTTGAGCTGTGGGATTTTCTGATATATTTTGAGTATGAGCTCCTAATATGATATACGGTTTGCAATTTTTCTGTAGGTTAACTTTTCATCCCTATTTTCTTGTCCTAGAACCTTTATGAATTTCATGTCACCTTGTATGCGTGAGTTTACTTGTTTGTTTATTATTCTGGTATTTAGGGCTGTGCATCTATTTCTATGTCAATATCATACAGCTTTGATTCCAATAACTTTGCAATTTGTTTTGAAATCAAGAGGTGAGAAACTTTAATCTTTGTTCTCAAGATCATTTTGTCTATTTGGAGTTCTTAGTGGTTCCATACATATTTTTGGAATTATTTCTCCTATTTCTATGAAAATGACATTAATATTTTGATTGGTGTTGTAATGAATCTTTACTCAGGTTAGGTACTGTAGAAATGTCAATAGTACTAGTCTCCAGGCTATGAGCATGGAATGTCATGTTAATTTCTCGTCCCTTGAGTCACTCCCTCAGTGTGCTGTGTAGTGTTCAGTGTGCTGGTGGTGTCTCTCTGAAGGCCCTGTGTCCCTCCTTCCCTGACCTCAGAGTCAGTGGTGGAGGATGGGCTTGTGAGGAGACACAGTGTCCCTCCCTCCCTCTCCTCTTCTCTGACGATGGTCAGCACAGGCGCCCTGGGCCCTGTGTCTATACCTGTCCCCTCAAGAGGAACACCTGCTGGGAATTCCTCTAAGATCTGGGTGTTGGCATTGCTGTTTCAGTGTCCCAAAGGCTCATGAGTACCTGGGATGTGTGCATGAGCCCAGGAAATGCCTACAAATGAATCATCAAATCAAGCCAGTCAGATGCTCTGCAGACACTGTTGGGGTACAATTCCAAGGCCTGCAAGTCCTGGGCTTATCTAGACTTGAGACCAAAGAAAGATCCCAGAGTTGACAGAGATATCAAAGATTTCATAGACGGGGTGATTTCCATGTCTGAAGTGAAAGGGTCCTGGAGAGACCCCCACTGTGGCTAGCAGGGGACAGGCAGAAGACAGCAGCTGCAGCCTTCTTCACTCGGGGGATAGGGAGTACCCTAGGTACACTGGGAAGGAACAGCAGGTTGGCTTCTGGGGTACAGTGGTTACCATGGAAACCAGTAGAGCATCCCATCCCTCTCTGAGCTCCTCAGGCTAAATACTTTCATGGGGCAAGTCTTGTCTTTGCTAATCTATCAGCAAACAGCTATCTTGAAATGGCCAGAAAATGCAGAAGAAATAATCAGGAGAGGGAAAATAACAGAGAGGTGGTAACATCCTATATATAGCCTCGCATGCTCAGTCACTCAGTTTTGTCTGACCCTTGAGATCCCATGCCCCATACGCCACCGGGCTCCTCTGTCCATGTATTCTCCAAGGAAGAATATTAAAGTGGTTCACCATATCCTTCTCCAAATTCTCTTCTGAACCTAGGGATCCAACCCATGTCTCCTCCATTGGCAGGCAGATTCTTTACTACTAAGCCACCTGGGAAGCCCTACACCCTCCCTTGTAACAAAGTCCCCTGGCGTTCCAAAATCTGTACTACCACAATTTATCAGAAGTGTTAGAACAAGTGGTACTGCTCTCCAGATTCATTCACTCTTCCCTGGTGACTCAGATGGGAAAGAATTTACCTGCAATGCAGGAGACCTGGGTTTGAAACTTGGGTCAAGAAGATCCCCTGAAGAAGGAAATGACCACCCACTCCAGTGTTCTTACCTGGAGAATTCCATGACAGAGGGGCCTGGAGGGCTACAGTGCATGGGGTCACAAATTGTTGAACATGACTCAGTACTAAGCACGTGCACATGTATAAACTTATACAGTGGTTGCTGTGTGTTATAGTGTGGTGGCCACTAGCCAGATGTGACTGTTATAATTTCCTTACAGGCATGTTTTGCATGTGTCAAAAGCACTTGGAATTTCAGGATGCTTACCATGAAGGTGAGAGCTCTAATGGGCCTGTAGAAGTGAGAGGTTGAGAACTGACTCGTTCAGCATCTCTATCTTTAGGTTTGCATCTGAGAGCAGTGTCTTATTGAAGGGCTCTGACTGCACAGAGCACAGATGACTGCCATCTGCTCTCCATGGTGAAGTGTCTTTCCAGAATCCTAGGGAAAAGTTCAGGGTGATGCTGTGAGAGCCAGCAGGGCCTCAACTGGACCAGAAGTGTGTGGCTCGCTCATTCTAATCACTTGTTGCTCCTGGTTGTGTTCCTATGGAATGAGTTGTGGAGAGCATTTGGTGCAGTGATGAGGAAGGGGACACTGGCAGGAAACAGCATTCAGCTGGGATCTGATGGGAGAGGCTTCCTGGGAATTTAGGGTTAAACACCCTGCTTGGAGGCTAAGGAAGGTGAACATGAAATTAGGAAGGGGGAACTCTGTGTAGAGTTCTGACTTACTATTTTCATATTTTAATGATATAATAGAGAAATTGTGTCCAGGACTTGCATTGTGCTCTGTTTATAAACACCTTTTGTTGCTTTCCTCTTCAAAAATTATTTTGCCCATAAGAGCTGCTCTTTCCTGCGCTCCCACAGTATGGAAGCCTGGTCTCTGGTCAGCACATCTCGGGTGTTGTGCACTGCAGACTCTGTTTCTGTTGCGTGTTGAACTATGGTGGCGCATGTAAGGTAGTGTGTGAGACGTGAACTCTCTCCTCCTTTGCTTTCAGGACTTGTGACTTCCCTTCATGTCTGTCCTCACTGTGAATTCTTCATGTAAAGGGTGCTCCCAGGGTGGATGAGTCACAGCACACAGGCTCTGGGGCCCTGCCTGGGCTCGGTCTCCTGGAGCTCATCTCAGCCTCTGCCCCAGCCAAGGCTGATGTGCTTCCATGTGAGAGGTCCACGTCCAGCTGCTCCCAGAGACCCTCCATGGCTGCAGATTCTCGAGTCTGTGAAGGGCCACTGGGCCTCTTCACACACTTGCTTTCACAGCCCAGCTGACCCGGTGTCCTGGGATTGAGCAGTCCCGGGGCAGCAGGTCCTGGGGTCACTTCTGCTCTCATAACCCACTGCTGCATCCACAGCGTCCTGCCCCTTCTCCCCTGTCCCAGGCCTGCCCCATCCTCTGTCTATTCCTTACACCTTCCCAGGTCTCATCCCTCCAATTTTCCAAGTCTCAGTGCAAACTCAGCAGCTACCAGCTGTTTATGGAGGACTCTTGCCACATCATTTTGGCTAAATGTAATTGAAAGTGTTTGCCTCTGTCCTCTCTAAGGGTTTGGAAAACTTGAGGTGTTGCTGTGAGCATTAAGTATCTCCCAGATTCCTCAGGTCACCCCAATCAAGGGGAGAGTCTCTGTTGTGTGGAATTTTTGTCCTTCCCATGCCAAGTCCTCCCTGGGAGGGATGGATTGGTTAATTCAATAAGGGGCTGATTGGAGATGTTGGTTATATACCCACGGTCCTTCTTCCAATGTGCCCTTGTTGGAGAACTCTAGCATTTGTGGAGGTTCAAGGAAGAAGGAAAGGAACAGGGAAGGAAGAGAGAGGAAATAGTGGGAGAAGGAGGCAAGCGAGGTCATGGGCAGAGATGCATGGACACAGTGACTGCCTGGAGGAGGAACAGGTTGTCACAGCCTCATTCCTGGTCACATGTAGACAAGCTGAGGGTGGCAACAGGATGTTGGAGGTCAGAGACCCACTTTTTCATCACAGAGGTGAAACTCTGAGGCCCTGGGAGGTCCTTGAGGCAAGTACACCGGGGGTCCCAACGCCAGGCTGTGAGGAGCACCAGGGGCCCCTGGTCACTTCCTGACTCTAAGTCTGCCATTTGCTTTCCCACAGCCTCTCCACATGAGTGCTGCCCTCAGACACCAGACGAGTACATGGCGGATAATGAAGACTCAGAGATGGTGAGCAAGAA
The DNA here is from genome assembly GCA_006408675.1 of Madoqua kirkii. Lineage (NCBI taxonomy): Eukaryota > Metazoa > Chordata > Mammalia > Artiodactyla > Bovidae > Madoqua > Madoqua kirkii. The sequence goes on from SJYC01134564.1 coordinate 5,202, forward strand.
CACTGAGGTCATTTATTTCTTCTTTCATATCTTTGAAAAAGTTTCTCTTTCTCTGATCCATAGACTCTTCCTTGTGACCCTTCCCCATCTCCTCTTTCCAATTTTTTGTGATTAACCTTCTGGAGGACTTGGTCTCTTAGAGGCACTTAGGGTTCTAGAAGCTTATATAAAATCTATGAAATCTGTCTGCAGCCCTCTTCTCCATTTTCTTAGCACTTCCCTGGCTCCTGACCTCATGTCTGCACCCTTGCACCTGGTTTTGTCACCATGAGTGGCCTGAGCAGGTGTTGAGGCTGGAGTCAGCAGGTCTGGACCCACACAGCTGAAGAAGCCCCATGAAGTCTGCAGTGCCCTGAGCTACTCCATATGACTGCTTTCCTGCTCTGGAAACTGCCTGACTGATCTCTTCCTTCCAGATGTCAGACAATTCTCTAATCAGCTCTTCGAAGAATGGCAAAAATGTCATCAGTGATGATGAAAAAGACCAGGAGGAGCAAGTGTGAACATGGGGCCTGAGTTGAAAAGGTGAGGCAGACGAGGGCACGTGTCTCCATCACGACCCTAACTCACTTGGTGCTTCAGAAACATGAGCAAAAACCCTGGGGTCTGCTGCTGAGTGTGACCACAAAAGTGGAGACAAGAGGGTGGTAACAATCCGTGCAGACGAGAGGAGGATGCCCTGAGCACGTCTCCCCAGGGCACAGGTCCCGTCCACAGACGCCCCCGAGGCTGCTGGACTGGCTCCCCCGGGCAGCTCTTACCTTTGCAGGGAGGCTGGGGGCACTGTGGGGCCACTGTGTGCAGGAGTCCAGGAGCTGCTGTTCATCGTGTTCTCTTTGAAGAGCCCCACTGGAGGCTCTCTCATCTCCCTCTGCAGGACCCAGCTCTGCCCTCCAACTCCCCAAAGGCAACAGGGACACCCCTAGTTCATTCCAGCTGCAGAGAGAAGTTGGGGAGGCTCCATCTTCCCCGGTCCTGGGCTCCTGGGAACAGAGTGGAAGAGACAGAGCTCATGGAGTCAGGGAGTCACCTGGCAGCTCTGCCTCCCTGTGGCTGCTCCCTGGTCCTGAGGGTCCCAGAGATCCTGGGTGGTGTCTGAGTCTGGGGTCCCTCAAGATCTGGAACCCTGGGGTCCTGGGTCAGTTTAGGTATCTTTTCTCAACCTGAAGTTAGAGGTTTTGTAGATTCTTCTGTGTATGTGTCCACCTCGAACTTAAGAATAACCAGAAAGCAATTCAGTGCCCTGTGCACTTGAGATGGTGGTGCTAGTGGTAAAGAACCCACCTGCCAATGCAGGAGACACAGGAGACTCGGGTTCAGCTTCTGGGTAGGAAAGATAGCCTGGAGAAGGTAATGGCAACCCACTCCGGTATTCTTGCCTGGAGAATCCCAGTGGCCGAGGAGCCTGGTGGGCTATCATCCATAGGGTTGCACAGACTCGAATGTGACTGAAATGACTGAGCAGCAGACGTGGGATGAGTGGCAGGGCTTAACTTACTCATCTTCCTTTTATTTTTTTTTCCCAATTATGTCCTTAATAACATATCTTGTTTTATTACTGTTTAAAAGGCAGTGTCTTCTCTCAACTTTTAATGTTGTAACATGCTAAGCAAGTAAAATGTACCTTTATATTATAACAACATAATAACCATTTAAAATCATAAACCTCAGGAGAGTTTGGCTGTGGGTTAGAAATGATTATTCAGGAAAATAGAAACCCTATGTGTCTGTCGATTTCCAACGCTCAGGTCTCAGGAGCAGTTGTACTAAGTGTAGGATGGGTGAACAGGTTCTCCTACCCCCTGTGTCATCTGATTCCTGCTCCTCCCAGGGTCTAGAGGGAAGGGGCCCCAAGCTTTTAGTCCTGAATCAGAGTCCCCTGTTCCTCCGCCTGAGTCTCAATGTCCAGGGGACCCATGAGTTGAACGTTGCTATGAAAGTGTTTGCCTCTGTCCTCTCTAAGGGTTTGGAAAACTTGAGGTGTTGCTGTGAGCATTAAGTATCTCCCAGATTCCTCAGGTCACCCCAATCAAGGGGAGAGTCTCTGTTGTGTGGAATTTTTGTCCTTCCCATGCCAAGTCCTCCCTGGGAGGGATGGATTGGTTAATTCAATAAGGGGCTGATTGGAGATGTTGGTTATATACCCACGGTCCTTCTTCCAATGTGCCCTTGTTGGAGAACTCTAGCATTTGTGGAGGTTCAAGGAAGAAGGAAAGGAACAGGGAAGGAAGAGAGAGGAAATAGTGGGAGAAGGAGGCAAGCGAGGTCATGGGCAGAGATGCATGGACACAGTGACTGCCTGGAGGAGGAACAGGTTGTCACAGCCTCATTCCTGGTCACATGTAGACAAGCTGAGGGTGGCAACAGGATGTTGGAGGTCAGAGACCCACTTTTTCATCACAGAGGTGAAACTCTGAGGCCCTGGGAGGTCCTTGAGGCAAGTACACCGGGGGTCCCAACGCCAGGCTGTGAGGAGCACCAGGGGCCCCTGGTCACTTCCTGACTCTAAGTCTGCCATTTGCTTTCCCACAGCCTCTCCACATGAGTGCTGCCCTCAGACACCAGACGAGTACATGGCGGATAATGAAGACTCAGAGATGGTGAGCAAGAACACTGAGGTCATTTATTTCTTCTTTCATATCTTTGAAAAAGTTTCTCTTTCTCTGATCCATAGACTCTTCCTTGTGACCCTTCCCCATCTCCTCTTTCCAATTTTTTGTGATTAACCTTCTGGAGGACTTGGTCTCTTAGAGGCACTTAGGGTTCTAGAAGCTTATATAAAATCTATGAAATCTGTCTGCAGCCCTCTTCTCCATTTTCTTAGCACTTCCCTGGCTCCTGACCTCATGTCTGCACCCTTGCACCTGGTTTTGTCACCATGAGTGGCCTGAGCAGGTGTTGAGGCTGGAGTCAGCAGGTCTGGACCCACACAGCTGAAGAAGCCCCATGAAGTCTGCAGTGCCCTGAGCTACTCCATATGACTGCTTTCCTGCTCTGGAAACTGCCTGACTGATCTCTTCCTTCCAGATGTCAGACAATTCTCTAATCAGCTCTTCGAAGAATGGCAAAAATGTCATCAGTGATGATGAAAAAGACCAGGAGGAGCAAGTGTGAACATGGGGCCTGAGTTGAAAAGGTGAGGCAGACGAGGGCACGTGTCTCCATCACGACCCTAACTCACTTGGTGCTTCAGAAACATGAGCAAAAACCCTGGGGTCTGCTGCTGAGTGTGACCACAAAAGTGGAGACAAGAGGGTGGTAACAATCCGTGCAGACGAGAGGAGGATGCCCTGAGCACGTCTCCCCAGGGCACAGGTCCCGTCCACAGACGCCCCCGAGGCTGCTGGACTGGCTCCCCCGGGCAGCTCTTACCTTTGCAGGGAGGCTGGGGGCACTGTGGGGCCACTGTGTGCAGGAGTCCAGGAGCTGCTGTTCATCGTGTTCTCTTTGAAGAGCCCCACTGGAGGCTCTCTCATCTCCCTCTGCAGGACCCAGCTCTGCCCTCCAACTCCCCAAAGGCAACAGGGACACCCCTAGTTCATTCCAGCTGCAGAGAGAAGTTGGGGAGGCTCCATCTTCCCCGGTCCTGGGCTCCTGGGAACAGAGTGGAAGAGACAGAGCTCATGGAGTCAGGGAGTCACCTGGCAGCTCTGCCTCCCTGTGGCTGCTCCCTGGTCCTGAGGGTCCCAGAGATCCTGGGTGGTGTCTGAGTCTGGGGTCCCTCAAGATCTGGAACCCTGGGGTCCTGGGTCAGTTTAGGTATCTTTTCTCAACCTGAAGTTAGAGGTTTTGTAGATTCTTCTGTGTATGTGTCCACCTCGAACTTAAGAATAACCAGAAAGCAATTCAGTGCCCTGTGCACTTGAGATGGTGGTGCTAGTGGTAAAGAACCCACCTGCCAATGCAGGAGACACAGGAGACTCGGGTTCAGCTTCTGGGTAGGAAAGATAGCCTGGAGAAGGTAATGGCAACCCACTCCGGTATTCTTGCCTGGAGAATCCCAGTGGCCGAGGAGCCTGGTGGGCTATCATCCATAGGGTTGCACAGACTCGAATGTGACTGAAATGACTGAGCAGCAGACGTGGGATGAGTGGCAGGGCTTAACTTACTCATCTTCCTTTTATTTTTTTTTCCCAATTATGTCCTTAATAACATATCTTGTTTTATTACTGTTTAAAAGGCAGTGTCTTCTCTCAACTTTTAATGTTGTAACATGCTAAGCAAGTAAAATGTACCTTTATATTATAACAACATAATAACCATTTAAAATCATAAACCTCAGGAGAGTTTGGCTGTGGGTTAGAAATGATTATTCAGGAAAATAGAAACCCTATGTGTCTGTCGATTTCCAACGCTCAGGTCTCAGGAGCAGTTGTACTAAGTGTAGGATGGGTGAACAGGTTCTCCTACCCCCTGTGTCATCTGATTCCTGCTCCTCCCAGGGTCTAGAGGGAAGGGGCCCCAAGCTTTTAGTCCTGAATCAGAGTCCCCTGTTCCTCCGCCTGAGTCTCAATGTCCAGGGGACCCATGAGTTGAACGTTGCTGGCCAGATGCTCAGGTGTACTTGCTCCTGTGGGGCATTTCTAAATGCTTCCCACTCACAGACAACACCCTCAACAAAGAGCAGCAAACAGACCCAGCGCCCTGAAGATCTGAGCCCCAAAGCCAAGTCGAGATCCTGGGAAGTCTTCTGGGTCCTGCACACCCTCCCGAGGAAGCCCTCCTCTGTCTGACTCTGCACCTCCCAGGAACTCCATCACCTGTGTTGCCGTTGCAGGCTCTGTTCTGAATCCCTGAAGACCTGGACCTGGACCCCAGAGGCGGTGGAGCCCCCACAGCACCAGTAGCCTCATCTGGACCAGACCAGCAGAGGCCTCACTGCTTCTCTCCTGAGGGCCCTCATTTAGTGCAGCTTCAGTTGTTTCGTTGTTTAGATTTAGTATTAGTTTAATCTACAGTTTTATCTACAAGTTCTGTATGTATCTGTATGTTCAATGTTTATAGGTAAGGTTTTTCATTAAATTTTTAAAATCTATTTGTTATTTTCACAAAATATTTGTTTGTAAAACACCCATGTATAGAATAGCACCCTCAGCAGAGGTAGAACTTAATGAACTGTTGTGAGCCAGTCACCCTGGCCTCTGCTAGCAGGGTCACGCCCCCTTTCACTCAACTCCATCTTCATTGAGAAAGGAACTGCAGATGTAGTCCTTACATCTGTCCAGGGTCACCAACTTCCTTTGCTTCCTTTAAATAGTTCCCCTGGCTTGGTTTACTGAAATGTGTCTGGACTGCTCTTTTCATTAATCTGAACAAACTGTCAACAAGATAGCTGTGCACTTTCCTGGCAGAGGTCTGACTATCTGGATTCGGAAAGCATCAGAGTCTAATTCAAGATGCACACTTGGAGTCTCTGTACCAGTGAATCCATAAAAAGTGTGTTTTGAAACAGATAGAAGAGCCACAGAGTCAGGCTCTGGCTGAGATTCAAAGACTATCGGCCAGTCATCTCCCCTGGGGCCTCAAGAGAACCCTGCTCCTCTGATATTGCAAAGGAGGCTGCAGAGACCCAGGCTAAGCAGAGCCTGGGGCAGACTCAGGGCTCCTACAGCATCAGTCAGGGGCCTTTCAGACTTGATGCTGATCCCAAGCAGCTGCTCACTACCCATCCTTTATTTTGTATTTTTTAAATTAATTTTTATTGCAAAAGTTACTTTATAGAGCTGTTACTTTCTACTGTACAGAAAAATGAATCAGCCATATATGTATGTGTGGGTATATATATGTGTATGTATATATATATATGCATTTGTATATATATGTATGTGTGCATGTATATATGTATGTGTGTATATATGTGTGTGTTAGCAAGTCTCAGTGAATTTAGCTCATAGTGTGACTGGGCAAGTGAATCTCATTAATCTCTGTTCCTCACTATTCAACCTAATGCCATATATGTGTGTGTGTGTATATATATATCTGTGTGTGTGTGTGTGTGTATATATATGTGTGTGTATACATATATGCGTGTATGTGTGTATATGTTTGTACATATAAATGTGTGTATATGTGTGTGTGTATATATATCTGTGTATATATGTGTGTATGTGTGTGTATATATATATGTTGTGTATACATAAATGTGTGTGTATATCTGTGTATATGTGTCTGTGTATATATATGTATATGTACATACATGCATATATGTGTATACACACACACACACACACGTAGCTCCTCTCTTTTGAATTTCCTTCCCATTCAGGTTGCCACAGAGCATTAAGGAGAGTTCCCTGTGCTATTCAGTAGGTTATCAATAGTTAGTTATTTTCTACGTAGTTCTGTATATATATGTCAATTGCAGTCTCCCAACTTACCCTATTCCTCCTTTCCCTCTCAGTGTCCAATGTTTGTTCTCTATGTCTGTGTCTCTATTCTTGCCATGAAAGTGGGCTCATCTCTACCATTTTTCTGGATTCCACATATATGCATTAATATACACAATTTGTTTTTCTCTTCCTGACTTACTTCACTCTGTTTGACAGTCGCCAGGTCCCATCCTTATGAACCTCCTCTCAGGCACTGCTTTTGCCTAGACTTGCTACTGAAGATACCAGTAACTCTGAGACTAGACATGCAATGACTACATATTTATAAGGAAATCATTTAAATATGGAAGGAGCATATTTTTTTTAATTCACTAATTTAATGATAAAGGCAATTAACTGCACTTTTCTAGCAATAGACAACACCTTACAGATGCCTAGACACAAAATCCAAGCTTTTGCTTACCTGAGACACACGCCAGGATGTCAAGGGCAGGTTGGTTAGCAGTGGAGTGAGAACGCTTGATATTTCGCTAAAGACTGGGCAGGGGCCACTTAAAAGAGTGTGAATCCCTGGGCTGCAGACACTGGGGGTTTGTCTCTGTCTTGTGGGGTTTTCCTCCGGGAACATCAGCAGGCATCAGAGGGGAAGCTTGTGGTGGGGTGGTTCCTGGGAAAGGTTTACCTGTATGGCCACCCGGGGGATGCAAATGGTGGGCATTGCCGGAATTCTCCACGAATCCATCTCCTCCCTCTCCTCCATGGAAAGTTTCTGTCTACATGGAGAAGGACCACACATATTTCCCCTTGAACTCACGGTTGAAATCTATAGCACCTGGGGTTTGAGAACAGGGAAACTCTGCTCCTGGAGGAGGAGCAGAAAGGCATCTTAGGATCACAGTTACACCTGCAGGAGGGAATCTTGTGGGGTTTTCCTCCGGGAACATCAGCAGGCATCAGAGGGGAAGCTTGTGGTGGGGTGGTTCCTGGGAAAGGTTTACCTGTATGGCCACCCGGGGGATGCAAATGGTGGGCATTGCCGGAATTCTCCACGAATCCATCTCCTCCCTCTCCTCCATGGAAAGTTTCTGTCTACATGGAGAAGGACCACACATATTTCCCCTTGAACTCACGGTTGAAATCTATAGCACCTGGGGTTTGAGAACAGGGAAACTCTGCTCCTGGAGGAGGAGCAGAAAGGCATCTTAGGATCACAGTTACACCTGCAGGAGGGACAGAAAACCTTGTGACACCTTTGTCCCAAAGCCTAGGTTGACAGGGCTGCCTACAATCCACAGCTAATCAGAACGTCAGACAAGACCCGGTGTGACTCCAGCACACACTGACAAGCACAGAATGAAAACGGGTAGCCTGGGCAGAGCTGCCCTAGGCAGGTTTTCTTGAGGGACAGCGCAGTGGGGGACCTAGAGACAAGCAGAGAGAAGATGTTCAAAGAAACACCAGCAATGATCTCACCACAAACACGAGGTGTCGCTAGAGTAGTCTGACATCTGTGCAGTGAGAGTTGCCACAGCACAGAACAACTATGAGCTCAGTCCAAACCCTGAAGCGATGAACACAAGCCCCCACACTGAAGACCTGTCAGAAGGAAACGAGGACTTCCTTCAAGCAAAAGTGGTATTTACCGTGGTACCAGCTTCTTTGGGCTTGCCAGGTGGCTCAGTGGTACAGAATCAGACTGCCAGTGCAGGAGACACAGGTTCAATCCCTGGGTAGGAAGATCCCCTGGAGGAGGGCATGGCGACCCACTCCAGTATTCTTGCCTGGAAAATCCAATGGGCACAGGAGCCGAGTGGGCCACAGTCCACAGGGTTGCAAAGAACCAGACACAACTGAGCACACACGCATCAGCTGTCTTATTCGACATGTCCTTATATGTATACACAAACACACACATGGGTTAGCCTTTTCTGTTACACTTTTTCATACTTAATGCCATGCTTCCTATGAAAGAGTGTTACTTTTCTCATATCAAGACCTTAGATGCTATAACATCTTCAAGCTTAAGGATAATAGAATTTGACTTTTTTTCTAGAATACTTAAATAATAAATTCATAAGTGGAAATAGTCTGACCTTAAATGAATTTCTATATATAATGTATGGCAAACAGGTTTTTTCTTTGTTCAAATGTAACACTGCTTTTTAAAAGTATAAGGTACTTTTAGTATTAAATTAGCCTTAAATTTTACAATAAGATCTTTCTCAATAATTTACATGATACTTTTTGAATTTTAGATACCACAAAACCAGTTCTTAAAATTACACTAAAGTAAATTTTAAAAAGTCAATGTTGTATGACTTTAATATGGTAGAATACTCATAGAAAGGGCTTCCCAGGTGGTGCTAGTGATAAAGAATCTGCTTGTCAATCCAGGAGACTCCAGACTCCAGTTTCTATACCTGGGTCAGGAAAATCCACTGGAGTAGAAAATGTGCCTCTCAGCTCTCTAGCCAGGGTCGTGCTCTTGGCCCCAAGGAGGCAGGAGGCCCTGGATAAGAGCATCAGGCACCACTTCCTGAACCAGCTTCCTGATTCTCTCTGCTGAGCGCTAGCAGGTGGAAGGAAACGGGCTCCAGTCCCCACTCCGCAATCGTGGGTGCCAGTTCACACTCCTGCTTTATCTCCAAGCAGGGTGCTCAGAGTTCGATGCCTCTCCTGATGGTTTTTGTCTTTAGGGTGGAGGCATGGACCCTGCAAACAGTACTCCCTTGGGTACAGATTTTCCCATTTTCAAAATCCCTGTCTGAATGTCTTCCTTAGTTCTAACCCAGCTCTCTTTCTTTGCTGTTTAGTCAGGCCCTTGGGTCGTATTCAGTGGAGACAGAAGTCTGCCACCCGCTGTGTCCCCCTCCCCGCAGCGGAGCAGCCCTTCAATGTGAAGAGGTGTGAGGTCCTGGCATCAGTAGCCCGTCCTTTCCTTGCAGCTTCCAGGCATCTCCTCGTTTCGTGCCTCTGGGTAAAGCTGTGTTAAGTGTTTCCATCCTCTGATTCTAACCTTCCTCACTGATTTTTTCAGGACAAACGTTGCCTCACCCTGCCTGTGGGGAACCTGTCAAGCAGTATAGGCTACAACCAGTGCCAAACCAAGGCACCAACAACTTGATAAATGCCACCTGGTGTTAATTTAAATTATATGCGTTCTCCTCTTTCCTTAAAGTGTAACCCCTCTTGGGGCCACGAGAAGAGCTTAGGACTCTAGGAATAATTCTGCCTCTTATTCCCTCTGGGGACGTGCCTGGCCTCTGTGTGCACACTCACACAGGTATGTAAGCACATGTGTGTTCGTGGAGGGTGCGCTGATGCTGTCTGACTCAGCGCTTTCACCTCCACTATTCTCTCTGAAGGTGAAGTCGCTCAGTCGTGTCCGACTCTGTGACCCGTGGACTGTAGCCCACCAATCTCCTCTGTCCATGGGATTCTCCAGATAAGAATACTGGAGTGGGTTGCCATTTCCTTCTCCAGGGGGATCTTCCTGACCCAGGGATCGAACCCAGGTCTCCCACATTGCAGGCAGACGCTTTAACCTTTGCACCACCAGGGAAGCCTACCTTTCACTCCAAACGACAGTGCTTCTCCTAGTGCTTTGTCTAAGCAGTACTCGTAGCACTTAGTACATCTCCAAGTACGTAGTTCTTAGAACAGTAGTACCTCCTAAGATGTGTCTCTGTGTGTGCCTCTGTATATGACGGAATGCGATGGCTCTGTGTGCCTAAAGGGGATGCTCGAAGCTGGAGTCTCATGAAGTCTGTATCCTCTTGATGTCCTGAAACCTCTGGAACTTGGAATCAGGATAATTGGTTGGGCTCTCTCTCCTAGCCTCCTAGCATGACTTTGAGCTTATTCTTTATGGCCTTTTTTGTGTAAGCCAGTAGGTAGAAGCCACCTCTGCTTTTAAATGATGACCAGCATTTACATGTGAATATAAGAGGAAAATTCTGTGTCTCGGGAAACATTTTAATGTACTCTTAGAGCTGAAGCCTGGTGCAAACTCCGTGAGGAAGAGATGAAGTTGTAGGTCTGGGTTAGCTTACCCTGAGACCAAGAGGAGTGAGAGGCCCCTGTGACCGGCTTGTCCTGGTTTGCCCCCATTTCACACTTGCTGAGTCTGGGGAAAAAGCGGGGGTTGGGGGGAGGTTGGTCACCCTAATTGGAGCTCATATTTGGGCAGATTGGGAAGCAAGGGATCCTTTTTAAAGGGCTCTTTTAACTGCCCTCCTCTGTCATTCAGCTCTTTCACTTTTTAGTTGCTCATTCACTACACTCCTGTCTCTCTTTCAAGCCTATCTGGGAACCCTGCAGATCTGGAGAAACATAAACAAGTGTTTGGACAGAACTTGATTCCCCCCAAAAAGCCCAAGACCTTCTTCAAGTTAGTGTGGGGAGCCCTTCAGGACATCACGCTCATTATCCTGGAGATCGCAGCCATCATCTCCTGTTCCTGTCCTTCTTCTACACCCCGGGGGGGAGAAAATGAACGTGAGTACCTTGAACAAACAAGCGTGACTCTCTTCTGGGTTCTTTCCACTCTCACTGAAAAGCACATAGTATTTGTTGACAAAGTTTATTAGGTTGGTGCAAATATAATTGCAGTTTCAGACCATGAATTTTAAAACATAGCTAGTTTTAATAGGAACCATTACAATGAACACATTTTTGCCGATGAGAAATGTTTATTCCTGTAGTGTAAAAATCCGTGTTTCAGGATCCGACAAACTCTTGGAAAGCATTTTTCTGCATCCTTAGGGTTGTGGAAGCATTTTCCCTGCAAAAATGTTGTCGAGACACTTGAGAAAGTATTCATTTGGCGAGAGGTCAGGTGAATATGGGCTTCCCTGGTGGCTCAGATGGTAAAGAGTCTTCCTGCAATGCAGGAGGCTGGGGTTCGATCCCTGGGTCAGAAAAATGCCCTGCAGAAGGAAATGGCAACCTGCTCCAGTATTCTTGCCTGGAGAATCCCATGGACAGAAGAGCCTGGCAAGCTACAGTCCTTGGTGTCACTGACAAGACATTAAGAGCTTCGAACTTTGAACAGGTGAATATGGTGGATGAGGCAAAAGTTTGTAGCCCAATTCATTCAGCTTTTGAAGTGTTGATTGTGTGGCCTACCATCGGTATTGCTGTGGAGAAGAATCGCGCCCTTTCTGTTGACCAGTGCCAGCTGCAGGAGTAGGAGTTTCTGGTCCATCGCGTTGGTTTGCTGAGTATACTTCTCAGATGTAATGGTTTCTCTGGGATTCAGAAACGTTCAGTAGATCAGACCAGCAGCAGACCACCAGACAGTGACCATGACCTTTTTCTGGTCCAAGTTTGACGTTGGGAAGTGCTTTGGAACTTAATTCCCAGTCCAGTCACTGAGCTGGTCGTCACCAGTTGTCATGTAAAATGCACTTTTTGCTGCACATCCCAACCCAATTGAGAAAGAAATGGTTCATTGTTGTTTTGTAGCATGAGAAGATGACACTTCAGAATGATTCTTTTTATTTTCGGTCAGCTCACGAGGCTCCCACTTACCGAGCTTTTTCACCTTTCCAGTTTGCTTCACATGCCAAACGACCGTAGAATGGTCAAGGTAAGTTCTTCAGCAACTTCTTGTTTAGGTGTTAAGAGGATCGGCTTCAGTGATGATGTATAACATAACCACATTTATTAAGAACATATTCCAGTAGCAAATGGCAAATTTCAACAATGCAAAAGCTGGAATTACTTTTGTACCAACCTAATAGCTTACGAGTTGTGTGTGTGCCTGCCCCCTACCCCGTTATCTGAGTGGGTTCTCCAAAGGAAACTGAAAAATAACTAGTAAGCTATTCTTCCAACGCACCGTTTCCAGTCTTCCCCGCCTTTCCCAGTAAATCCTTATTCAGAATGTTATGAATCCTCTGCCCTCACTAAACCAACAAGGCCATGCACCCCAAAGTTCCCTCACCTCCCACGCTGGGCGTCACAGGAAATAGCAGTGGGAGCTGCTGTGCTGGGGGTCCTAAGGCCTCTATGTGTGTCTTGCCTGTGGTTTTCATTGACCTGTTCCATGCTGTTTAGTCAGATGCCTTTTTTGAGTAAACATAAGTAGTTGTATTGGTGACGAAATGATGCCCAATCCTGCCGTCCTCTGCTATCCTCAGGGTAGTTATTTTACCTGAGTTTTCTGTTCTTCTCTTCCCCTGGCTTTCTGTTCTGGGGAGTTACCGGAGCACAACCCCCATTTTTAATGTCAGCAAAGGCCCCTCAGTGACCTTTTCTCTCCTTTCCCTGGGCTCGAGTGTGGTCTAGCCGTCAGTAGCCCAGAGGACGAAGGGGAGGCGGAAGCTGGCTGGATTGAGAGTACAACCATGCTACTTTCAGTAGTCATCGTCGTGCTCGTGACTGCCTTCAGTGACTGGAGCAAGGAGAAGCAATTCTGGGGGTTGCAGAAACGCACTGAAAAAGAGCAGAAGTTCTCCGGTATCCGGAATGGGCACATCATTCAGCTCCCTGTGGCTGAGATTGTGGTGGGTGACATTGCCCAAATCAAATACAGTGAGAGCTGTTTCTCACACCTGTGCCACCCTCCCTGTCAGAGGGCTAGGTCCTTTGGCATAAGGGGGCTGGGAATTGCTGAGGACCCAAAAAGATAAGACCGCAGATTGTGTTAGCTTCTAGGTTAGAGTTTAAGGAGGTTATAGAAAAGAAATTCAAAGAAAGCAGTAACTGAAACTGCCAAAGATGCCAGACTGTACCCTGTGTGTCTTAGATTACAAGTATGTAATATTCAGGCCATGAGAAGGTGTTTGGGAATCAGTAACTGCCTGAATTTATAATACCCACAGCAGAGTTTTATCACAGGTTGTCAGATCTGAAGTTGTCTTTCAGAGGTTCTCCAGGCTCTCCCGGACCATTGCCTACAGGTAGGGCCCCGCAAGCAGCCCTGAGATGAGGCCGGACAGTCCTTACCTGCCCTCTCCCTGTCGCCCCTTCACCGCCGTGTGCTAGGTGACCTGCTGCCTGCAGATGGGCTTCTGATCCAGGGCAACGACCTCAAGATTGATTGAGAGCTCTCTGACGGGGGAATTGGACCATGTCAAGAAGTCCTTGGAGAGGGACCCCATGCTGCTCTCTGGTGAGGCCCTGACGACAGCAGCCCCCAGCCGCCTGAAGACACAGCCACAGAGACCAGTCCCAGACCTTGCCCTGTCTTCCAATCGTGCCCCATCTCCTGCCCCAAGGCTCAGTGGGGGCTGTAGCATGTCAGTGGATTGAATAAAAGGATATTGAGCAACCTAACAGAGGTTGTCCATGGAGCAGATGCTACAGGAGCCTTCGAAGGGCTCTGCTGGCTGGAGTGGGTGGTGGGAGAGGAGCCTTACCCCAAAGCCATTACACACATTGTTCTCCTTACCCCCCAGGTTGCTTGCTCTTGATCTTTGCCTACTATCTGCCAAGTATAACGCCATGCATAGGAGGGAAAGGTAGAGGGATGGCTTTCTTCCAAGTTTATGTTCACACCAAAGAATGGCCAGGTATTTAAAAAAAGAAAAAAAGAAAAAACTCTTCTCCCATCTTCTTTCTCATATAGGGACCCATGTAATGGAAGGTTCTGGACGAAATGATAGTGACTGCTGTGGGTATCCACTCTCAGACTGGAATCATTTTTACCCTCTTGGGAGCCAGTGAGGGGGAAGAGAAAGAGAAGAAAGGTAAGGGGCTTTCAGAAAAGCCTCTCATCTCCCATCCCCATGGACAGACTAGGAGAGGAAGGAGGTCTGGAGTGGAACACCTGGTTGGCAGACTCTGTAGCATGATGAGGACAGATCTCCAAACCCCTTGTTTAGCTAACAGTTTCATCCCTGACTCCCCACGGTGCTCTAATGAAAACCGGATCCGGCTCTGCTCTGTGGTCAGGTTGCACTGGTTCCTGCGTTTACTGGTGGACTGTAAGAGAATGAGGTGGAAGGCCTTTGCAAATGGGCTGGCAGTGTGCTCTGGCTCCAATCCTCACCACTTTCTTCCTCAGACACGGGGGGTTAAACAAACCATCAAGGCTAAGGCAAAACTATCCAGGAGAAGAAACTGGTTTCCTGCTAAAACTGTGAGCAGGAAGAGAGATACAGCCAGATGGGTGGGAACAGAGAGGGAATGTCTGCCTCAAAGTTAGCTCCGTCTTTGCCATTCACTTGTTCCTGAAAACGAGAACAAAAGAGAAGTGAAAAGCAAAGAAGAGGAAAGATATGCCCATTTGAAGGCAGAGTTCCAAAGAATAGCAAGGAGAGAGAAGAAAGCCTTCCTCAGCAATCAATGCAAAGAAATAGAGGAAAACAATAGAATGGGAAAGACTAGAGATCTCTTCGAGAAAATTAGAGATACCAAGGGAACATTTCATGCAAAGATGGGCTCAATAAAGGACAGAAATGGTAGGGACCTAACAGAAGCAGAAGATATTAAGAAGAGGTAGCAAGAAGAGGCAGTAAGAATACACAGAACTGTACAAAAAAGATCTTCACGACCCAGATAATCACGATGGTGTGATCACTCCCTTAGAGCCAGACATCCTGGGATGTGAAGTCAAGTGGGCCTTAGGAAGCGTCACTCTGAACAAAGCTAGTGGAGGTAACAGAATTCCAGTTGAGCTATTTCAAATCCTAAAAGATGATGCTGTGAAAGTGCTGCACTCAATATGCCAGCAAATTTGGAAAACTCAGCAGTGGCCACAGGACTGCAAAAGGTCAGTTTTCATTCCAATCCCAAAGAAAGACAATGCCAAAGAATGCTCAAACTTCTGCACAGTTGTACTCATCTCACACGCTAGTAAAGTAATGCTCAAAGTTCTCCAAGCCAGACTTCAGCAATACGTGAACTGTGATGTTCAAGCTGGTTTTAGAAAAGGTAGAGGAACGAGAAATCAAATTGCCAGCATCTGCTATATCACTGAAAAAGAGAGTTCCAGAAATTTATTTCTGCTTTATTGACTATGCCAAAGCCTTTGTGTGGATCACAATAAACTGTGGAAAATTCTGAAGAGATGGGAATACCACACCACCTGACCTGCCTCTTCAGAAACCTGTATGCAGGCCAGGAAGCAACAGTTAGAACTGGACATGGAACAATAGACTGGTTTCAAATAGGAAAAGGAGTACCTCAAGGCTATATAATTGTCACCCTGCTTACTTAGCTTATATGCAGAGTACATCATGTGAAACACTGGGCTGGAAGAAGCACAAGCTGGAATCAAGATTGCTGGGAGAAATACCAATAACCTCAGATATGCAGACAACATCACCCTTATGGCAGAAAGTGAAGAAGAACTAAAGGGCCTCTTGATGAAAGAGGAGAGTTAAAAGTTGGCTTAAAGCTCAACATTCAGAAAACGAAGATCATGGCATCTGGTCCCATCACTTCATGGCAAATGAATGGGGAAACAGTGGAAATAATGACTGACTATTTTTCTGGGCTCCAAAGTCACTGCAGATGGTGACTGCAGCAAGGAAATTAAAAGATGCTTACTCCTTGGAAGGAAAGTTATGACCAACCTAGACAGCATATTAAAAAGCAGAGACATCACTTTGCCAACAAAGGTCTGTCTAGTCAAGGCTATGGTTTTTCCAGTAGTTATGTGTGCCAATGTTGTGGCTTAATCTAATCATGGACACCTTTGCCTCACTGGCCCTGGCCACAGAGCCTCCTACAGATGCTCTGCTGAAGCGCCGGCCCTACAGCCACAATAAGCCTCTGAGTTCGTGCACCATGATGAAGAACATCCTGGGTCACACCATCTATCAGCTCACCATCATCTTTCTCCTTGTCTTTGCAGGTGAGCCACGGGGAGGTTGGGGAGGATGGGGTGGGGGCCAGCATGTGGAGTGCAAGAAGGAGATGGGCAGAGAGGGGCCCAAGAGGAGGAGGAGGAGGAGGGCACAGGGCACAGGCTGAGTCAGCGGGGCAGTAGCATCTTTGCACACTGGGTGCACCTCTGTTCCCACGCCGTGGTGCGTTAAGGCATTCTCTGACTCCTCTTAAGAATCTCTCAGGGGTAACTTTATGAGACCTTTCTTTAGATCATGAAACTGAAGCTTAGGTCTCATATTGAGTAAATAGCGGCACTGTGTTTCAAACCTGTCTCCCTGACTCTAGCGTGTGTAGTTTTACCACCATGCATTGTCACAAGAAGGCAAATATTGATGGAACAAACTGAGAGAGAAGGTCAGAAATGCTGAGACCAGGGCTAACACTGAAACATTCTCTGACTCCTCTTAAGAATCTCTCAGGGGTAACTTTATGAGACCTTTCTTTAGATCATGAAACTGAAGCTTAGGTCTCATATTGAGTAAATAGCGGCACTGTGTTTCAAACCTGTCTCCCTGACTCTAGCGTGTGTAGTTTTACCACCATGCATTGTCACAAGAAGGCAAATATTGATGGAACAAACTGAGAGAGAAGGTCAGAAATGCTGAGACCAGGGCTAACACTGAAAATGCTTGATGACCATGTGGCTCGTACACTGACCGGTTAGAGTGGACACCAACGCTGACCAACAGTGAGGCCCCTCTCATCTGTCTTGACTCAAGCTCAGCCCTCCCTGAGAGTGTACTCAGTCTTCCAGTGCACCCCTCTCCCAACTAGGTGAGAAGCAGGAGGCGGGAGGAGAGCGCCTCTGCATTCTCCGCCCAGCCAGCACTGTACTATTGTTTTTAATACCTTCGTGCTCACGCAACTTTTCAATGAAATCAACTCCCGCAAGATCCACGGGGAGAGGAATGTCTTCGTGGGCATCTTCCACAGTCTCATCTTCTGCTCAGTGGTGTTGGGCACATTCATCGGCCAGGTTAGATTCCAGCTAGGATTGGGGTAGAAGGTCTGGGAAGGTAAAGGCCAGACGGTGGAAGCCAGGATTGCCTCGGTGCCCCAGAAGAGGGCTAGGGACTTAGGCTGCAGGTTGCACCCTTTGGGTTTCCCAGCTGGCTCTCATTTGCTCATTTCTCTAGAATTGGATCCCTCTATGTCGAGTGCTCCAGTGCACGGCTGCATGTTGAGAGTAAATAAAATAAAATTTGTAGAATTCTTTCCTTAACTTTCTAGAACACAGAAATTTCACATAGTGACCAGGAGGAAGGTCACTGTCTTTTAGCCCCTTTCATGCCTCGTACCGGTGCACTTGAAATGTGCAGGTGCCGAATAGGCGTCTCTCTGTCCCTGCCGCTTTGCTCTGAAAGGGCTCATGGTACAAAATGCTACCCGAGTCAAGAGTAAAGGAGAAGAAATGGCATGGTGCCACATGTAGTTGCAGATAAGCTTGATGTGGATCCCTTCTGCGGGGCTGGAGTCAAGGGCATGACTGCCCCGCTGGTGAAAGGATCCAGCTCCTTTCCTCTTGCCACCATCAGAGATATCCCAAGACAGGTGCCATGCAAGAGATGATGAGCACAAGAGTGTCTGCCTCGTCCTTACTTGCACACTTCCTAAGTTTCCCTTCTCTATCACTGTTGGCTTCCGTCACAGGAAGCCCTTAGCTCCCCTTGATCCCCTCGCCTTTGCATTAATAGTGGTCATAGGGACTGGAAACTCCCCATCAGAAGGCTCTGCAAAGACCGTTGGTGTCTCTCTTCCCTTCCCTCCATCTGCGTCTCTTCTTTCTCCTCCCCCAACAAGCAGACCAGAGTTTGCACCACAGGGATCCGGGGGCACGGAGCTGACGTGGCTTTGGTGGCCTTGACTAGAGGGCCAGCTACCTGTTACCTGCCTCCCAGTCACAGGCTGCCTCTTTGTCTGTTCTAGATCATCATCGTGGAATTTGGGGGTAGACCTTTTAGTTGTACAAACTTCACCCTGTCCCAGTGGCTCTGCTGCCTCTTCATTGGTATTGGAGAGCTGTTGTGGGGTCAGGTGAGTACGGGCATAGCCTTCCTGCGGTCACGCAGCCAGCAGACCTCCCCTCCCGTAGATGAGATGCAACTAGCGGCTTTGGAGACCCGCCCAGCTCCAGACCTTCGTGTTGTGCTTCCCCGTTCCCTCTGCCACCAGGTTTTCAGGCCCTTTCCATCTTGAAGGATTCCAAGCAGAATGATTAGTGGCCGGCACTTCAGAGGCTTCTGATCTCTTCTCTAATCATGCCCGGAGACAGACTCTGAGCTTCTCTGAGATGGAAGTGGAAATTTTCAGTGCTAATTTTGCTAAAAACAAAAACAGAAAGAAAGAAAGAAAAAAATAAGGGTCTTAGAAGCAGAAGCGTTTACAAAGCCCATGTCTGCAGGGAAGCTACAGTCTGGTTGTGCGTGCTTGGCATCATGCAGCAGGACCTCCTTGCCTCTGCTGTTTCTCACCATCACCTTATCCAGGATGAATGCCTGACCATCACCTAAGATAAATTCAGACTCACGTGGTCTCTAGAGAAGCAGTGTAGCGTATGGTTCAAAGCCCAGACTTTGCAACCAACTGCCTTGGTTTGAATCCTGGTTGTTTTTTACAAACTGCATCATAGTGAGTACATTTCTTAGCAGCTCTGCCTCAGTTTCCTCAATGCAGGATAGCAAGGCCATTGTGAATCATTCTTAATCAGCAACCCAGTTTCCATACAGAAATGACTTCGACAAATGTCTAATACCTTGTAAATACTCAATAAACTTTAGCTATTAACATTATAATAATATAATCAGGTTTGATAAGAGTTTGATTCCTTCCCTAGTACCACTTTACAACTTCCCCTCATCATTAATTCAGCCCTGGGCTAGGCTTCTGCTATGCAGACCCCAGGTCTCCACTGATAGGTGCCCAGCCACCTGAGTAATGGAGGCTTTGCTCTTACTGGCCCCAAAGTTTCCTCCTAGGACTGCAGGCTTTCCCCCATAGACCTGCTGGTTATTTCTGCCATACCTCCTAGTTGCCTCCCTGATTAATCCCTATCCCAGTTCCTAACACACATCCCTCCAACCAGCTCTGTTTGCTGTTGGTTTACCAGTGGGTCCCTAAAGCTTTCTTGTTTCACGCACTGTCTGAAACACTCACCTGATCGAGTTTCACATGTGCCATGTGGCCTTGAAGCCTTCCTTCTGTATCATCATAACAGCTCCTTCCAACATCTGGAAGCAGCATGTGGACATTCTGTTTCAAACATCTGACTCCACATAGGACTGCTCACGTGGCCCACCTTCCGCAGCTGAGCCCTGTCTGCTCCTCCTCTTGTTTGTAAAGCAGAGCTGACCGGCAGGCACTGAGCTTACTGAGTGATTCACTTTCAAACCCAAGCCCGAGCTCCTGCTCCATGTCCTCTGAGAATATGCATATGTCCCATCTTCTGTGGGCTGCCCCATCCACTTTCTCACCCGAAGCCCAGAAAGACCTTCAGGGTCCTCTCACTGTAGTTTCATAAAAGAGGAATCACTTAGCATGTGGAAACTGAGAAGGGGACCCCTCCCCTCCAACAGCCTTCCATCCCCCTTGTGTACACACACACATTGTGACCATCTTTTTCTCAGCCATGTTTTGCCCCAGATTCTTGTCTGTGTCCCCTCCCACTATGTACCACGCATTCCCACCGTGTACCGCACATTCCCACCGTGTAGAACACATTCCCACCCTATACCACGCATTCCCACCGTGTAGCATGCATTCCCACCGTGCACATTCCTGCCCTATACCATGCATTCCCACCGTGTAGCATGCATTCCCACCGTGCACATTCCCACCCTATACCATGCATTCCCACCCTTTAGAGCACGTTCCTGCCGTGCAGTGCCCATTCCCTTAAGAGACAGCAAAATGAAAAGAGAACTGAGACAGGAGGAGGGGAATAAAGTGTGTCACAAGACAGATGGTGGTCAAACACTAGAATTTAAGTTCTCCTTTGGATGTCCACAAGTGCAGACAGCTGGTCGGGCCCTGGAAGATGCTGGCCCGGGCGGGCTGGTGCTTCTCCCTCTGCTCTCCTTCCAGGGAGAGGGATCCTGGGGCCAAGTGTGACTTGCCCAGAGCCTGACGCACACAGCCAAGTGACAGCTCTTCTCACCCTGATCCTGGCATCTCCCCTTTTGCTGCACCTGCTCTCAGGTCATTTCCACGATACCTACCCAATCCTTGAAGTTCCTTTAGGAGGTTGGGCACGGCACCACCAAAGAAGATCAGCAAGGATGCTGAGGGGCTGGACGAGATCGACCACACAGAGATGGAGCTGCACCGAGGCCAGATCCTCTGGTTCTGGGGCCTGAGCCGTATCCAGACTCAGGTATGGTGATGGTGGCCTGAGAATATATTTGAAAAAACCAAAACCACTATTTCCAAAAAGTACATAAAGCCCACTGTTCAAAGCAGTATTATTTATAGTGGCCAAGATATGAAAGTAACCTAAGTATCCATCAGCCAATGAACGGATAAAGAAGATGTTGTGTGTGTGTGTGTGTGTGTGTGTGTGTGTGTGTGTGAGTGTACTGACAAACATACAATACAATAATACTAAACCATAAAAATTAAAATATGCCATTTGTAGCTACATGGATAGATTTGGAAGGTATTATGCTCAGTGAAATAAATCAGAGAAGGACAGATACTGAATGATATCCTTTATGTGTGAAATATCAGTAACACAACAAACTAGTGAATGTAACAAAAAAGAAGCAGACTCATAGATAGAGAGACCAAACTAGTGGTTACCAGTGGTTACCATTTCTTTCTCCTGGGCACCTTCCTCACCCAGGACTTGAATCCTCATCTCCTGCATTGGCTGGTGGATTCTTTACTTCAGAAGGAAAGCCCAGGAAAGCCCACAGACACGTATGAAGATATATATATATATATATATATGTAAAACTGAGTCACTTTGCTGTATATGTGAAATCAATGCAACATTGCAAATCCACTATACTTCAATAAAAGTTAAATATTAATTCAAAAAACAATCACGTTTTTCAATGGCCTACAGGTAATTTGACTCAAAGCAAACCAAGCAATAACTCCAGTATCAGCATTCCTCTATCTCCGTTACAGGAGACTGTCCGCTCAGGTGACCCCCGCTCCCTTCCCACTGTACGCTCCTGCTCTTACCTCTAGCCTCAGGCCTCAGTCTGATGTCAAACACTACACGAGCACAGCTTGCACTGTGGAGTCCGGGAGAAAGAAAACCCCAGTTTTACTGTTTACTCGCCATGTGAGTGTTCTGAGCTTAATATTCTCATCCTACCCTTTTCTGTTGCAGTCTTAACTCTGTATCTACCCAGAGAGAAAGCCATGCGAGCACCCAAGGAGAAGGCAGTCATCTCAAAGCCAAGGATGGACTGCTCAAGAAAACCCAACTCGACCATAATCCCAGCCTCCGGAAGATGAGAGAAGAGTGTTCGGTCTTTGAAACAACCGGGTCTGTGGTATTCTGTGACGGCAGTCCTAGTAAACTAAGACAAGACTCGAAAACATCTTTGGATCTAAATTACTTTAGCTATTTATATAGTTTATATTTACAATGAATATAACAAGTCAAATAATCTAGAGACAACATACCTATAACTCTTATTATTATTATTATTTTTTGGTATGTTTTTCCTATGACTTCCAATTCCAAGGAACTACTAATTGAACTCATTCTCAGGGCTTCCCTGATGACTCAGAGGTAAAGAAACCACCTGCCAATTCAGGAGATGGGGGTTTGATCCCTGGGTTAGGATGATCTCCTGGAGAAGGAAAAGACAACTCACCCCAGTATTCTTGCCTGGGATAGCCCATGAATAGAAAGGCCTGGTGGGCTACAGTCCTTGGGGTGGCAAAGAGTTGGACACGACTTAGCAACTAAACAACAAAAAACTCAATCCTGTCAGTGGCTCATGTTATAAATATAAGTGCATAGAAAGTGAAAAGAGAAAAAGTTAATAGTTCAAGGCATCTAGAGAAAGTGTACTTGCATGAAATTTACAAAATATTATTCAAATAATGTCTTGTTTTAGTTTTCTTTCCTCTCATTCTGGTAATACTATTCTTCATGAATATGTCTGTTAGAATATTATTGTTTTTCTTGAAATGAATAACACCTTGAGATACTCTTCAACCTAAGTAAATAGAAAATGAAAATGACTTCATCTTGTTCTATAAGCAATTAATGCGTTTTGGTTTCCTATTTAAATGCCAGTTTGTTGGGGCTCCCAAATCTTCTGCCTGGAACCTGTGAGTCATATTCAAGGGTGGCATCAACTTCAGAGAAGGGAATCTTTCTTTGTTGCAATCTGCCTCACTTCAGAGTCCCATAGACCCCTTACAGGTTTTTCTTGACAAAAAGCTGATAATCATGATTAATCGCGCACTTTCTTTCACTTCCCATTTCACATCTGCTAGTTCAACCTTCAGAATGTGACCACCCACCCCACCTCCACCTCCACCAATCCTGAATCAAATCTGCCCTTACATTAGTTCTTTTCAGTCCTTGAACCACGAACCCTGCAAAGGAACAGACTAATTGCAATCTGCCTCACTTCAGAGTCCCATAGACCCCTTACAGGTTTTTCTTGACAAAAAGCTGATAATCATGATTAATCGCTCACTTTCTTTCACTTGCCATTTCACATCTGCTAGTTCAACCTTCAGAATGTGACCACCCACCCCACCTCCACCTCCACCAATCCTGAATCAAATCTGCCCTTACATTAGCTCTTTTCAGTCCTTGAATCACAAACCCTGCAAAGGATAAGACCACACACCTCAGCTCTCCTCCAGCAAGGGGGCTTTGCCCACGGGGCAGTCCCACACATGCTCTTTTTCTCCATCAATTTCCCCAAAGCAGGTTGGTCAAATCACCTGATGCCCTTTATCTCTAATTAAGGTAAAGAGAAGAAAGGAATTGATATTATCTACATCTGGCAATTCTAGGCTGACTCCCTTTTTAACTGTGTGCCCGTAGGGTCCATCTCTTTGGGGTCCCATGGAGTGTAGCCCACAAGGCTCCTCTGTGCATGGATTTCTCCAGGCAAGAATACTGCAGTGGGCAGTTATTTCCTTCTCCAGGAGATCTTCCCAGCCTAGAGACTGAACTTGAGTCTCTTGCCTCTTCTACATTAAAAGGCAGATTATTTACCTCTGAATCATCTGGGAAGTCCATCTTGACATACAAGAAATTATTATACTCATTTCATAGACAATGAAACCAATGATCATCTGAAATACTTGTATAGGTCTGTGAGTAAGTATCATTTTAGCTAACTAGTAGCACCACTGGCATTCAAACCCAGATAAATCTGGGGCCAGTTTTCACACCCTGTCTATACCATGCTGCCTTGAAGGCATTATTTAGCACTTCTCATTGGCCTCCCTGAGATCCTAGAAGGACTGTTTTGGCAGGTAGTAAGAGGACGTGTGTAGGATGAAGGAGAAAAACAAAACAAAACAAAACAGAATCTGAAGACCATATCTTCATATGTAAAAGAGAAAATTTCTAACATAGAGAGTTCTTTAACTAAATCAAATTGAAAGTGAATGTGGCTCACTCATGTCAGACTCTTTGTCACCTCATGGACTATACAGACCATGAAATCTTTAAGCCAGAATACTGGAATGGGTAGCCTTTCCCTTCTCCAGGGTATGTTCCCAACGCAGGGAGTGAACCCAGGTTTCCCGCATTGAAGGTGGATTCTTTACAAAATGAGCCACAAGGGAAGTCCAAAAATACAGGGGTGGGTAGCCTATCCCTTCTCCAGCAGATCTTCCCAACCCAGGAGTCCAACTGGGGCCTCCTGCATTGCTGGTGGATTCTTTACCAACTGAGCTATCAGGGAAGTCCAAAAATCAGACAGATTTAGCACTGTTAGGAGGCAAGGATAAGAACACACACATATATACACCTAGCTAATTTTCCTACTCCCTTTCTGATTAAACAGATCTAAACACACACACACATACACACACACACACACACACACACAGAGTTAGGTCAGACCATGCGTGCTCTTGTTGACTCCTGCAAATTCATCACCTAACACCTCACTTTCTGTCCACTTCCTTGACTTCCTCACTGTTCCTGGCAGGCACAGTCCACAGAGGGGACCCTTTGCTTTAGGCATCTTCTCTGCCTGCCAAGTTCACCCCAGTGGCTTGGCTTATTCATTTACTTTCCTTTGAGGCCTGCTCGAGGTAACGTTTTTACATAAGCCACCCTTCCTTATGCTATTAAAATGTCTCACTCTAGTTCCCAAATGACTAGTGCCTAACACCTGTTGGCTGCTAAATAAATATGCGCTGTTGTTCAGTCGCCCAGTCATATCCAACTCTTTGTGAGCCCCATGGACTGCAGCACCCCAGGCTTCCCTGACCCTCACTATTTCCCAGAGCTTTCCCAAGTTGCCCATGTCCATTGCACCGGTGATGCTGTCCTGCCATCTCATACTCTGATGTCCTCTTCTCCTGCTGCCCTCAATCTTTCCCAGCATCAGGGACTTTTTCAATGAGTTTTCTGTTCGCATCAGATGACCAAAATACTGGAGCCTGAGCTTTAGCTTCAGCATCAGTCCTTTCAGTGAAAATTCAGGGTTGATCTCCCTTAAGAGGAATATCGTGAAGTGCTCTGAATATTTACCACTGTAAGTAAATGCCCAAGAGTAGTGTATATGGAAAATATTTCTAAATTGTACACAATTTATTTAAAAAAATAAACTACCATTTGCTATTTTTTAAATAAAGAAAATATCCAAAAAGGTGTTGGTAATTTTTTTAACCTCTATGTTTTCAATATTGTTTGAAAGCTAGAGTTTGAAATTTTAAGACAAATATAGATCAATGGAACAAAATAGAAAAGTCCAGAAATAAATCCACACACATATGGAAACCTTATCTTTGACAAGAGGCAAGAATATACAATGGAGAAAAGACAAGCTCATTAACAAGTGGTGCTGGGAAAACTGGTCAACCATTTGCAAAAGGATGAAACTAGAACCCTTTCTAACACCATACACAAAAATAAACTCAAAATAGATTAAAGATCTAAATATATGACCAGTAACTATAATACTCCTACAGGAAAACATAGGCAAAACACTCTCCAACATAAATCATACCAGGATCCTCTGACCGACGTCCCAGAGTAACAGAAGTAAAAGCAAACATAAACAAATGGGACCTAATTAAACTTAAAAGCTTTTGTACAGCCCAGGAACCGATAAGCAAAGTGAAAAGACAGGCTTCAGAATGGGAGAAAATAATAGCAAATGAAGCAACCGACAAACAGCTAATCCCTAAAATATACAAGCATTTCCGTCCTGCAGCTCAATTCCAGAAAAATAAATGACCCAATCAAAAATTGGGCCAAAGAACTAAACAGTTCTCCAAAGAAGACATACAGATGACTAACAAACACATGAAAGGATGCTCAACCTCACTCATTATCAGAGAAAGCAAATCGAAACCACAATGGAGTACCATCTCACGGGGTCAGAGTGGCCCCTATCCAAAAGTCTACAAACAATAAATGCTAGAGAGGGTGTGAAGAAAAGGGAACCCTCTTAGACTGTTGGTTGGGAATGCAAACTAATACACCACTATGGAGAACAAAGTGGAGATTCCTTAAAAAACTGGAAATAGAACTGCCATATGACCCAGCAATCCCACTGCTGGGCATACGCATCAAGGAAATCAGAATTGAAAGAGACATGTGTACCCCGTGTTCATCGCAGCACTGTTTATAATAGCCGGGCCATGGAAGCAACCTAGATGTCCATCAGCAGACGAGTGGATAAGAAAGCGGTGGCACATGTACACAAAGGAATACATTTGAATCAGTTCTAATGAGGTGGATGACACTGCAGCGTTTTATACACAGTGAATTCAGCCAGAAAGAAAAACACCAATACAGCATACTAATGGATATATATGGAGTTTAGAAAGATCGTAATGATAACCCTATATGTGAGACAGCAAAAGAGACACAGATGTATCAAACGACACTAGAATTATTAAAGTTATATTAGTAAGGATGATGGGGGATGATCTGAGAGAACAGCATTGAAACATGTATATTATCATATGTGAAACAGACCACCAGTCCAGGCTGATGCATGAGACAGGATGCTCAGGGCTGGTGCACTGGGATGACCCAGAGGGATGTGATGGGGAGGGAGGTAGGAGGGAAGGTTCAGGATACGGAACACATGTAAACCTATGGCTGATTCATGTCAATGTATGAGGAAACCACTTCAATACTGTAAAGTAATTAGCCTCCAATTAAAATAAATAAATTTTAAAAATAAACTGGAAACTATATCATAAAAAATAAAATTTAATAGATAAATATAATATCATTTTAGAGATGGCTTTGCCTTAAAAACCACAAAAGTATGTTTCACCCTATTTTATATATTAGTTTAATATTAAAAAAAGAATCACTGGCCCTTTGGCTCTGACCAATCAGATAAAATATCTGACACTTTATTTAATCTCTACTTTTTGTATGGTCATATGATAGGCAAGTTTAAGGGAAATATTTACCTTAAAGTTATTATTGTTGTTGAAATTAACTTTTCTTAGAAATGTGCTTCTCACTGCCAATATAAGAGCCCAGAGTAGTACAGGGAATTATTTTTTTATTCCTTTTGTTTTTTTCAGTGCTATTCCTCAGCATAGTAGGAAAGTCCCCAGATTTATAAAATATCAACGTTAAAAATATAATAATTATTCTATAAAATCTAATTGCATAGGATTGCAAAATGTCCTCTGTTCATTAACATTTTTAGGAATGGAGACTTTATAAGGTATTACCTCTTGAATGTGGGAGAAAAATTATGCCCCACATTCCACAACCAAAAATAACATTATTGAAGAAACACAGCATTACTCAGTGCCATGATATGGCTGATAATTCACAGGGCAAATTCTATGCAAAAGTTAAGCCATTTATGATATATATAGCAAAACTACATATGTGGTAAATATATAAATAGTAAAAAAAAATATCCATTAGCTCTAAAACTTGGTAGTGCCAATGAAAATTTTGATGTGATAGAAAAACTCCTAAATATGAGGTCCATGACAAGCATAACTTAGTTCTGAGGTTTAACAGTGTTTCAGAAGGGAGGTGGGGTTGTTTTCTTTTCTTTTTTGCCACACCTTCTGGCTTGCTGGATCTTAGCTTCTTGACCAAGGATGGAATCCTGGGCCTGGGCTGTGAAAGTTCAGAATCCTAACCACTGGACCACTGAGGAAGTCCTGTAATGTCTGAACAAGCCTCATATGAAACTGGCCAGATTTAGGACATATAACTGCTGACCGTTCTCCCAAAATGGTCATGCTGTCAGACCATTAATTTAACTGAGGTAATCCCAGCGTAGTACAGGGAATTATTAGTCGATTTTTTTTCTTTTTTTTTTTTCCCAGTGCTATTCCTCAGCATACTAGGAAAGTCCCCAGATTTATAAAGTATCAATATTAAAAATATAATAATTCTTCTATAAAATCTAATTGCATAGGGGTTGCAAAATATCCTCTGTTCATTAAAACTTTTTAGGAATGGAGACTTTATAAGGTATTGTCTCTTGAAGGTAGGAGAAAAATTATGCCCCACATTCCACAACCAAAAATAACATTATTGAAGACACACAGCATTACTCAGTGCCATGATAGGGCTGATAATTCACAGGGCAAATTCTATGCAAAAGTTAAGCCATATATAGCAAAACTATATACGTGGTAAATATACAAATAGTAAAAAATCCATTAGCTCTAAATTTGGTTGTGCCAATGAAAACTTTGATGTGATAGAAAAACTCCTGAATATGATGTCCATGACAAGCATAACTTAGTTCTGAAGTTTAACAATGTTTCAGAAGGGAGGCGGGGTTGTTTTCTTTTCTTTTTTTTTGCCACACTTTCTGGCTGCAGGATCTTAGTTTCCTGACCAAGGATCAAATCCTGGGCCTGGGCAGTGAAAGTTCAGAGTCCTAACCACTGGACCACTGAGGAAGTCCTGTAATGTCTGAACAAGGCTCATATGAAACTGGCCAGATTTAGGACATATTAACTGCTGACCGTTCTCCCAAAATGGTCATGCTGTCAGACCATTAATTTAACTGAGGTGGCAACATTTTTCAAGACCATGAAATATAAGTCACTTTCTTACGTAAGTGTCTTAGAGTTACTCTCCATTAGATAATTTAAAAATAATCAAATAAAATAAAACAAAAAAAAAGAAAGAAAATTAAAACAGAAGGCATACTCTATGTAATAATTAATTCTCTGAACTTTGTGCCCTCTTAGGGTCAAGGCACAGGCTATTCAGTTGTGGTAGATTAACCAGAGTACCAGGAACAATCTGCTTATATACTGAAATTAAGATGCTTAGCTATGGCATCTGGAGAAGGCACTGGCACCCCACTCAGATACTCTTGCCTCGAAAATCCCGTGGATGCATGAGGCTGGTAGGCTGCAGTCTGTGGGGTCGCTAGGAGTCAGACACGACTGAGCGACTTCCCTTTTCCAGTTTCATGCACTGGAGAAGGAAATGGCAACCCACTCCAGTACTCTTGCCTGCAGAATCCCAGGGACGGAGGAGCCTGATGGGCTGCCATCTATGAGGTCGCACAGAGTCGGACAGGACTGAAGCGACTTAGCAACAGCAGTAGCAGCAGCTATAGCATCTTCTAGAGAGAATGGAAATTTTGAGGATTCAGTTTACTGAATTGTTAACAATAAATATAGGATCAAAATGTTGAACTTGCAATTTCACTTATTACACTAAACTCAGTTTCATCAAGTCAAAGCCATGATAAAACAAAATTACAAAATAGTGGTGGCTGAAATGCATCCTTCTCTCATTCATCAAATAAATAAATCAGAACTCTTTAGGCTGCCCTTCTCAATATTGAAGGTTTATGAAAAGACCTACAACTGTGAAGTTACTGAATTACAATTTAAATAGTGTAGTGATAGCTAAATATGGCAATGCTGCAGCAATGGAGGAATGTTATCGTTGTGTGAAAGTTTTCCTCACAATTACTTTAAAATTAAAATAATTACCATTATTCTACCTTTATTTGGAATTATTTACATTCTAAATGGCATCTTCTTGACAAACAATGAAGTTATTTTATACAATTAAATAATAAAAGAGTTAAGTACAGGCCAGATACTAACTGCTATTTATATGTTCCATTATAATCCAAGCCTAATTACTGTAACAACTCTGTGAGGTATATCTTATCATTAAGGCTACTGAAAAGTTAAAGTCACTTATTCTTGTCCAACTCTTTGTGACCCCATGGACTAAAACCTCTGTACACTGTGTTCACCAAAGAATACTGGAGTGGGTTGCCATTCCCTTTTCCAGGGGATCTTCCAGATCCAGAATACAAACCCAGGTCTCATGCACTACAGGTGGATTCTTTAGCATCAGAGCTCTTTACTGTGGAAACCCATAAGGTTACTGAAAAGTGAAGTCGCTCAGTCGTGTCCTGTTCTTTGCGACTCCATGGACTGTAGCCTACCAGGCTCCTCTGTCCGTGGGATTTTCCAGGCATAGTTCTGGAGTGGATTGCCATTTCTTTCTCAGGGGATCTTCCCAACACAGGGATAGAACCTGGGTCTACCTCATTGTAGACAGACACTTTATCATATGAGCCACCAGGGAAGTTACTGACTGCTACTGCTGCTAAGTCATGTCCGACTCTATGCGACCCCATAGACAGCAGCCCACCAGGATCTCCCATCCCTGGGATACTCCAGGCAAGAACACTGGAGTGGGTTGCCATTTCCTTCTACAATGCATGAAAGTAAAAAGTGAAAGTGAAGTCACTCAGTCATGTCTGACCCTCAGCGACCCCATGGACTGCAGCCCACCAGGCTCCTCAGTCCATGGGATGGATTTTCCAACCAAGTGTACTGGAGTGGGGTGCCATTGCTTTCTGCAGAAGTTACTGAAGCACGTGTTGAATAGCTAACCTATGTCACCAAGGAGTGAAAGGTAGAGTTAGAATTTGAATCTGAGAAACCTGGTTCTAGGATGAAAGTTTTCAGGTACTACAATACAGCTACACTACTAAATAAATAAATACAAAAATAAGGTCTTAAGTAAAGTAAGAAAGAATGAAAAATTCATTTCTTTAAAAGGAGATGCCACTACGCCAATTATCACAGTGACTAAACTCCAATAAAGAGAAAATCCCAAATACTGGAGAAGATACAGAGCAACAGGAACTCAATTTATTAACTGTTGTTGGAATGTAAAACGGTACAACCACTTTATAGGCTTCTTATGAAGCTAAATATAGGCTACTTATCATGTAATACAGTAATCACACTCCTAGTTAATTATCCAAATTCATTGAAAACAAGAAAGCTTCCACACAGACGTTCAGAGCAACTTTATTCATACTTGCCAAAAATTGGAAGTAATCAAGGTGCCCTTCAGTAAGTGAATAAACTGTGATGCATTTATACAATAGACTATTATTTGGTAAGTAAAGGAAATGGGTTACTGAACCTTGAAAGAAATAAAGAAGGTTTAAAGAACTATTACTAAGTGAAAGAAGTCATTCTCAAAATCCTGAATAAAAAGGGATGCTTTCACCTACATGACATTCTGGAAAAGGCAAAGCTCTGCAGGTGTTGAAACGATCAGGGATGGCCAGAAGTTTGGTGGCAGAGTTTCGTGGAAGGGGAGGAGAAAGAGGGACGAATAAGTGGAGCCCAGGGATCCTTAGGGTCCTAAAACTATCTATACAATATTACAATGGTGGACACATGGCATGATGCATTTGTCAAAACCCACAAAACTGTACAACAGGAAGAGTGATGCCTAACATAAATGATGGTGCTTACTTAATAATCATGCGACAACGTTGGTCCATCAATTGTAAAAATTATAATCAAAAATAAAGAAATGTAATTAACAGAAGTGCTTCTTATGGTGTTAGAAATAATCTCCAATAATATGAATTACTTTTGTGCACAGAAATTCAATAAAACAAGCGATACTTATTACAAGGAGTTGGTTCACCTATTCCTGGTGGCTGATTAAAGAAGAGAACTTTGGCAAGGTAAAAAGTCAGGAGCTAAAAATCATGACTGAAAACTATATGAACTGAAGCCTGGAATCGCTGGACATAGAAAGGGTCTATCCTTTTGAACAGAATTACCCATGTGGCTCAATGCTAAGGAAGCCGCCCGCTAATGCAGGAGACCTGGGTTTGATCCCTGTGTCAGGAAGATCCCCTGAAAAAGGAAATGGGAATCTGCTTCAGGATTCTTGCCTGGAAAACTCCATGAACAGAGGAGCCAGGTGGGCTTCCATCCATGGGGTCACAAAAGACTCAGACAGGTTAGTGACTAACAGGCACACACCCTTTTAAAGGCCTTTTATTAATTAAATTTGGCCCACCCAAGATGATGTATCTTTTAATAAAATTGACTGTTTGGGCCTGATTCATTAAATCAATTTCATTGCAGCTTCAAAATTACTACACAGCAAAGATGAGTGTGTAACTAGGTCATTAGGAGGTCTGTGCATGTGTGCACTATAAAAGTTCTTTGAAAGTCTCCTTGAAGTTTCACAGGAGTGTAGCTCTTGCAGCCTACCCGACGTAGAAACACATTAGAAAGGGAATTCAGCAGGCTTTAGTTCAGAAGCAACGCTGTGTGGGAAACCATGACGTTGGATATAGCAGTCATGGTAGTCTGGGGGCGAACACAGTTGACAAGGAAAGCAAATTCATTTTCTGAGTAAGTGTATTTTCCAGTAAAAGCGGAATGTTACCCAATTCGATAAAGAAAGAGATTTAATGTAGTCAGCCTGCCCCAGGTAGGTGGCTGATCACCTCAGAGAAGTCAGGGTCAGGCTCCACTGTTGGGGTATGGACACACAAGAGTGTCTACAGCCAGGCCAGCCTCAGGGGTGGAATTCAGCATTGCTAAGCTCATGCTGATCCCATCCTTGTCACCAGGGCTGCTTTGTTCATGAGTCACTGAGCAAAGGCAGAGGTGGCTGCGCAGGATGCTGACAGACATTAGTAGTAGAGGCCGGCTTAGTCACCTGATTGCTAGAGTACCCCTTTTAGTTGGTTGGTTTTGTTTTTACTAATTCACATGGAACACAAATATCTCCCTATCCTGTTTCCAAAGACATCGATCTACATACCATCCTCAAGACTCTTTTTTCATGAATCTTACAGTTGTGCCCTGATCATTCCACCAAACCATTGGCCACATTTCATGAATTGGTATCGAGCTGGTCATTTGGCATTGCTCCTTATTGGCAAAAGCAAACAGACAATTACCCTGACTGAAGCTCTGCCTTTAACTGAAAAATAAGTCCAGATGCCCAACATACAGGGAGGCTAAACAGGAACAGAAGGTCAAGGCCTGGAGCCCATAAAGAGGTACTGAGGGCCCTGCAAGGAGGAGTGGCTCATGCCTTAAAATCCCAAACTCCCTGCAAGCTCTCAGTGAAGCCCTTTCCTAGGAAGCTGAGGCAGGGGCGTGGGGAGCTGCTGAAACATCTTGGTGTCAGAGCCCTTGTTCTGGGGGTCAGGTCACGGTCAGGTAAGCGTTCCCGCAAATCTCTCATGAGTGTTAGTCTCTGTTCTGACAAGAAACGGCAGGTCCTGAGGTACGACTTACCCTCCAGGGTCCAGTCCCAGCTGAGTCAGAGCTCAGCTGGCAGTGCCCTCAGGGCTGGGTCCTCAGACCCTGCTCAGCCATCAGCGCTGAGGGAGCCCCAGGCGCCAAACCCAGCTGGACCTCGGGCTCCTAGGCCAGTCATGTGGTGGGGGGCGTGGGAGCCGGCCTTGCAGATGGCATCCCAGGTGGACGGTGCTGCCAGGAGGTGGCAGAGGTGGGAATAGGGTCACTGCCTCCTCCAGGCCTGGGCCCGGCCAGTAGGGGCCACAGTGAGGGCTCTGGAGGCCGTCAGGACACAGCCTCCCACATGTCCCCTGGGCCCCCAGACCACCGCTGGTCTGAGGCTGGATGAACTGGAGCACCCTGGTCGGGGGAGGCCAGGACTGAGTCTTAACTCACTGTCCACCTGACGATCCCTGCTCCACTGACCTTTCCTGAATGTCCCCACTAAGGATCACTGAGAGTTGCTTCCGTGGGGGGAGGAGCCCATTGAAAATGGCTGAACAGGACTTGTTGCCTGGCAACAGGGTGCAGAGGAATAGCTCACAGGCACTGCTGTGCTGAGATGTGCACTTGGCCGTGCTCTGTTACAAGTTCCCTGGTGGAGTCTCCATTTAGCCCTGTCCTTTAGAGGTATCCCCAGACAGAAGAAACTAGATGGCCACAGCTGTCAGCTTTGGGTGGTCTCTTTATATCCCGCAGTACTGTCTTTACTGGGCTCAAGAACGTGACATATGAGTTGGAGCCATGGACCTGTGAGCTACTTCCTCACACAAGCTCCTTTTCCCTCAGCCCTGCTCAAGCCCTGTCTCCTTCATCCTCACTTCCATTTGATAATGGAGCACTGTCACACGGGCCCGCCTTTGTGCCTTGGTAGGTCAGAATATCGTGCCTCATGATGAACAGGAATAGAAAAATAATAATCATAAAGATGCAAAATAATTTTAACATCCTATTTCTACTCACATGTACAAGCAATACACCTTTGTGCCTTGGTAGGTCAGAATATCGTGCCTCATGATGAACAGGAATAGAAAAATAATAATCATAAAGATGCAAAATAATTTTAACATCCTATTTCTACTCACATGTACAAGCAATACTCATTTAAAGTCAGAGAATGTTCAACAGGGAGCTGCAGTTTAATGTCTGCAGGCAGCAGTCAGACAGGAAGACTGCAGCAGACTAGAACCCCAGGGGCACCAGCTGCAGCTCTCTGCCACTGAAGTCCCAGGGTCAGCAGACCTAATGGAGCGAGATGCATTCCTGGCAGACAGAGGTTGTGCGGTGCCACTGCCATCACCGACTCGATGGACATGAGCTTGAGCCCGCTCCAGGAGGTGGTGATGGACAGGGAAGCCTGGCAAGCTGCAGTCGATGGGGTCACAAACAGTCAGACACGACTGAGCGACTGAACTGAACTGAAGTACGCCTTCAGTTGTTTGGAACAATTACTTTATATTATACAGAATTTTAATGAAGAATGTAGTACAAATGTTATGCGAGATATAAAATAAATTTTAAAAGATATGAACTCTGAAATTAGGCTGCTTGAGTATGAATCCTTCATTTACCATTTACTTGGTCTGTATCACAGGAGTGGCTAGTCACCCTTTTCCTATCTTGTCTTCCTAATCGGAGACATAATAACATTTATTTCAAAAAACTGTTGTGAAGAATAAATTATGTGTGTGTGTGTTTAAACTAGTTGCTACATCTAGCAACTAGTGTAAATATAATTATTTTTATTCCTGTACACAAGGGAAAATATAAAAAAGAAATTATAGAATTAGATTTCAATACAGGAAAAAGGTAAGCAAGTAACTTTGTAAGTATAATTAAATGTACTTTTGTAGTAAAAAATAAAATAACTGATAAGACATAATAAATATCACTTCTTTGGATCAGAATATGAACCAAAACTTTCTGATATAAGACAGAAATGTGACCAAGAACAGAAAGAGCATCACTTGTGCGTCTCTACAGAGCTAGCTGGAGTGTACTTTTCTGTAAGAGTCCTGTGCCTAGACAAACCTTACAAAAGGTCAGGACTCACACCAGTCCAGATGACAGAAAGAGACACCACGAGTCCTGTCTGAGAAATGGTACAAACCACATGAATTCTCTGAAAAGGAGTAAGGCACGTATCCAAGAGCAGAAGATTCTAAAACGAGAAATCTCATTTTTATAGAAAGAAACATAAAAATTGGATAACACCATTCACGCTTAGAAAACAAATTTTGTGAGTCTAAATTAATATAGTTAATCTTCCACCTTCAAGTGGAAATTTGGTTTACATCCCGTCTTCTGATATGTATAAAAAGAACTGACTCAAACCTTTATTTCAGAACATCTATATAATGTAGAAAGTAAGCATTTTATGGAATGTTTTTAACTTTTGTTTTTTGAAGTCACACAGCCTAACCAAAATAAAGCAAGCTATTATTTATTGCTTGGTAAGGGAAATCTGCATTGCTGTCACATCTAATTTCACTAACAAAGTTAAACGATGTTATTCAGGAGACTTCATGGCTGACATTTGTTTAGGATAATGAGGGTGTGTAATTTGTTTTGCATAGATCAGCGCTGTTGGAAGTAATGAATGAAGTTCTCAGGTGGTTCAGTGGTAAAGAATCTGCCTGCCAATGCAAGGGGGACACAGGAGAATTGGGTTTGATCCCTAGGTCGGGAAGATCCCCCAGAGGAGGAAGTGGCAACTCACTTCAGTATTCTTGCTGGAAATTTCCACGGACAGAGGAGCCTGGAGGGCTGCAGTCCTTGGTGTTACAATCAAACATACAGCATGCACTCAAGCAGAACAGTACATAGAAGCAGCCTTTCTATATTCCAGTCCATTGCTAAACTATGCTTTCTTAAAACTGAATTATCTGGTGGGAGTAATCCAATTACAGGCTAATCTATTATATAAGAAATAATTAGGTTAAAACATTATCACAGTTTTAAACTTGAATATACTTTTGAACTGTTAATGTAAGAGTTTACAATGCTTAATGTCAAAGAATTCGATCCATTTACTTATAAATTTTTATCATCTTAAAAATGCGTTCCAACTTTGCGTTCCAACTTGTTTTTCCTTGTTTTTCTTAGTCATAAAGGTAAGGTATTTGACTAGGTAGTTCTTACTGTGGAACAAACATCAGAATTCATGAATAGCTGAATACACTTATCCCATAAACACTAATGATAGATAGAAGCATAAGCTGAGTCTTCTCGAAGAATATAAGTTCCTCATAGCATTTCAATCTCCAATCGTGTCTGTATAGGCCAAAGTGAGAGGCACCAGTTTTCTGGCTCCTATAATGCATTTTGTAAATTTAAGTACATTAATTTTTACGTTATTGTAACTTTTCCAAAAGAAAAAAAAGAAATATATGTAACAGAAATAGTTCACACTAAAATATGAAGTTTCTGATATACTGTACATACCTGTACATATGATGACACAAGCAATGTTACTGAGAAGTTATCCACAAAACTAGCAAACATAACACTTTCTAATCTAAATAAACAAATCAGCATAGATTACAATGTCATTAATGCTGCATAAAAATTCTCCATGGTTCCTCAAAATCATAAATTTAAAGTCAATATGACATAGAATGACCCTTTGTAAAAGTTTAGGTTACCTATTATATTGTCAAGGTATATTGTACTTATTTCCAATAATTGCAAATTGCTTTTCGATCTGATTCTGAAGCACTTTTGAAACTCAGCCCAAACAGCTGACACAGTACAGCAAGTTATTTCCAGCTTTGATGTTCCCTTTATTTAAAATCAGAGCAACTATAAACATGAAGAAAGCTTAAAAAGACAGTTGGCTTCATATATGAAATTAATCCCTGAGAACAAGGAATTTGTCTATCACATGAGGGATAGACAAATTATTGGTTGGTATGATAATTTGCTTGTTAGCATTATGTGCACCTCAGGTTAACTTAATAAACAAAGTCAATATTTCCACTTCAGTCAGTGAATAAAAGAAGGGAAAATAACTAAATACTACTAAACACATCTCCCTGGAGGGCTACAGTCCATGGGGTCGCAGAGTCGGACACTGCTGCACATCTGGATCCCATGATACCTTGGCTCTGCCATTTCCCACGGCCCCACCACGCCTCAGGTCGGGGGCTGGGGGGTGACCGCTGTTCTGAAGCCCATGAGGCAGGGGTGTGGAGGCTGAGCCGCACTAGCTGCTGTTTTCCAGCCGGGGCAACAGGCTGCTATAAACACTTGCTGAGATTGCTATGGCAAAGTGAGAGTGCAGCCCCACAATGGTGTAGCTATTTATGTGTGTGTAATGGCAGAGTGGCCGGTTTTTTATTATTTTACTTTCAAAGTTTTCCTTCCCCAACCCCGAAAACTGCTTTAAAAAAAAAAAAAGGAGCTACTGCATCTTTCCTCAAGAAGAAAAAGACTATATTACAGAGTCTGGGGTATGAACCAGCAAGGGGAAGACTAAAGTAAGGAGTATAGTCAGCTCCTTTAAAGAGGGAAATGTATGGCTTCTTGCCCCTACATGCCTCTGCCTTCGCTCAGCAAGGGGAAGCCCCAACTCTGGGTTTTCTCCCCTCTGCACCACTGGCTCTGAGAAGAGACAAAGACGCTTTGACCTACGCCTTCCTGTCAAAGCTGCCTCCAGCCAGCTGCATTCCTTAGGTTCCCTGTCTCCCCACCAGCCCCCACCAGATGCAGGTTTCGTCAGGACCAAGACACAGGGTCGTGGGAAGACAGTCTCAAGACGATTACTCTCCGCTCCCAGCCCAACCAAGGGTGCAGAGCCATTCCGCATGGATCCCAGACACTCCTGGCCAGAGGGCTGTAGGAAATGACCTCTGAGTTCCTCTGAAGGGACACCTATTTCTGCTACTTGTACAGAGAACTTTTATTCAATTCTCTCTTCTCAGGGATCTCTGAGGGAGAAGGATACTCCTGTAGAACAAGGTTTAAGGTCCAAGTCAGAATGGTAAGGACCTCTCACCAGCACCAAGGAGCCAGCATTCAAGGTTCAGATGCTGGAGGATCATCAAAAACAAGGCTGATTTATCCTTGGACACCAGGACACTAGGCATGTGGGAAAAGCTTTTAGTAGAAGTAGAGAGTATTTTCTGGCTACTGGATGGGGCAACACAGCCTCCTACTGTAAGACCTCGCGGCCTTTTGTTGGGAACCCGTCGCCCCAAGGACCACCGAGACCGAGGAACGATGCAATCAGCAAGAGGTTTATTAAGCTGGTGCGCCGGGGTTCAGCCACCTTGGAAGGAAGCGAACCCCAAACAGCAGTTACAGAGCAACTTTTAAGCACAAAAACCACAAACAGGTGTGGGCTCAGGGGAACAATTTGATTGGACGGCAGATCTTGACTTTTACAGTAACAGGTTCCCAGGTATCAGTTTGCAACAGCCGTTCTGGTAACGCCCCTATGGTTAGCTAGTTTCCTGGAACAAGCTTGCACAAACAATTCTCTGGAAGGTCCCATAAAAAAAAAATCCCCAGTTCATGTTCCCATAACCCCAGGGGAGTATCCCCTGGGGGGCTGGGGGGGGGGGGGTTCAGTACTTTTCCACCCTGCCCTGCTGGCCTCACACTACCTTCTACACTCACCCAGGCAAATGTGAAGTAATAAATACAAAGAAATGTGCCATCAGGCATAAGCAGCCCAAGAGGGAGAGGGTGGAAGATTACCGTGTGGTATCTCACACCCACACCCGTGCACATACACAACGGAGCTGAGAGTGTGTGCTGACTGATAAATATGCCAGTTACCAGATGATACCTAAAGAACAGAGAGCCACCTTGCACAAATAGCTGGTTGGAATACAAAAGATGCTAAAGGATTTTACCGTTCCTCTTTCTCCACCTTATTCTAGTTCCTTTCAGATGGTTACATCCTTGGTAGGAGAAAAAATACCTCACCTGCCGAAGGGCAGATTAATCAGATTAAGAATAAAGTTAGGGGCAGTTTTAACAAGAGCAAATCACACAGACGGTTCAATTCTTTCCATCTCAGACTGTAACAGAATGCCTCCCAGATGCCACTATGGCTCAGAAAGGCTATCAATGAGAACAGTCCCCAAGGGGAAGAGAGAGGCAGAGGGGAAAGTTGCTGCTGATTTAAGCACCCCCTGCTGCCCCAGGAGAGGTCCAAGTCCTAACTGACAGCCTGGGTTAGCAGATACAATCTTGCTGGGAAAATCAGCTACTTGGGACAGAAATCAGTCTTAGCAGCACCTTGAGGTCAAAGGATCACAGCAGGCACGGTCTCTAGGCTTGTCAAACCAGCTGTCGCCAGCACGCCACTGTCCCTGCAGGGCAGGAAGGGAGGGCCCAACATGGACGCCATCTTGGGCTGCTGGGAGCTGACTGAGGCCGCCCCAGACTCCAGGGCTCCTGTTGGTAAGTCTTGGGGCATTCGCTCAGGCTGAGCAGTCGTTCCTTAGGAATACATTAAAGACAAAGAAGTGGACATGCCCTAGAACCCCCATGGCAGACTAATAAGCTTCCAAAAATCTCTGTTATAAAGAGTATTTATTCAAAAGGGCTCAGATGGACACAGGGCCCATTGTTGAAAGAGACAACGGGCAGGCAGACAGGTGAGTCAGCCCCAGCTGACGGTGGTTTACGCGTCTCAAGAGAAAGTGCAAGGTACTGTGTATTCTGGGCAAGTGGAAAGGGTGTCTCACCTCTTTCTCCCAGCTCCTGCCTCAGTGCCTGACCTAAAACGTGGAGGTCACGAATGGGTGACCCTTCTCTGCTCCCATGCGCTTCTGTTCCCAGGGGAAAGAGAAAGAGGGAAGGCCGGGAAGGAGACCCAACCTGCACAGAGAAGCCACTGTTCAGTCCCAGGGGCTCACCCTCAGCACAGGCCTGGGAACCAGGGGGCTGTGGGGCTGGCGTACTGGAGGCCCCATCACCCTCGCTCTCCAGGACACAGCCCCAGGGCTTTTCTGCTGCGGCTGGAAGGGAAACCAGCTACAGGAATCACTGCAGGAAGCACCTGCCCTCTAGGCAGAAGCAAAGACCAACTATACAGAACTCAGGTTCTCCTGATACCCATTCAATTCTAAACTCCCATGCATAGCATTTTAAACATAACTGCCGTACCTCCAAGGAAAAACCTGGGTTGGGGAGAGGTCTGTAGGAAATGGCAGAAAAGCATGTTTTCTGGATTATTTCTGAAGCACTGCACTGCCAGAAATCATGGGGAAAACAGCCAGTACCAGTCTCTTTTACCTCATTTTTCTCTCTATACCTCAGTTCTAAGCCTTATTTTTTTTATATTTCTGTACATCACTTTCCACATTTCTCCCTCACTTCCTGCCTGCTTCCTTCTCTTTCTCTCTGCCCCTCACCCTCACAACCTATTTATCGGTCTGCCTATCTATCTCAATCTCAAAATCTCTCCCCTTCTCTCTTTTCCACATTTCCAGGGGCAATCTAATTGAGCAGAATTCCATCCTCCTTACCTGGGTAATTTCTGAAACCAATCAGCCCTGACAAGTCCACATGGGCTCAGAGAGCAAAGGAGTCTGGGAACACTCAGAGGCGAGCAGGGCACTCGTGGGGCTGCCACGGCCAATCCCAGCACAGGGCCAGGCCTACCCATGTCCCTCGGAGAATGGCCCAGAGACAGGCAGGCTGAACTCTGAACCAACCTGCATTCTCCCAGACCTACCTGGAGCTTACCTGGCTAAGTTGAATAAGGAAATAAGTAAGTGAAAGTCGCTCAGTCGTGTCCAACTCCAGGCCAGAATACTGGAGTGGGTAGCCTTTCCCTTCTCCAGGGGATCTTTCCAAAACAGGGATCGAACCCAGGTCTCCCACATTGCAGGCAGATTCTTTACCAGCTGAGCTACAAGGGAAGCCCAGCTAAGTCGAAAAGGTAGCATCCAATCATACTTGAAGCAGAGGCAAACACTGAGGACTCAGAAGTAAAGACCCCTAACAGAAGCAGTGGGAAAGAAAGGATGGGAGACTACTCCTAAGGGTAACAAACTGAAGTCAGGATTTTGTATGCTCAGCCAAGTTCCCAATCCAGTATAGATCGGAAGGGACCTGATGGAGGAGGAGGCTGGGAGATTAGAGAGATATAAAACACGTCTGGGGCCACAATTGGACTCTGGCTCCTCTCTGTGCCGCTACAGAAGCTGAAAATTCACAACGGAACATGGTAAGCTAATCCTACCCAACCACAAGCTGCAAAGTGGCTCCAGTGTTTCATTCGAATAGCACTGTAAGTCTATAAAATTGGGGCTGGGAATAGACAGATGGAGGCGACCATTCAGCTCCCTGGTGACACGGTCACCTTCTCCTAGCTCTCCCCACCACTACGCAAGTAAGTATTCAAGGATTCGCAGAGGGAACCAGTAGGGGAGCAGCAAAAGGCATCCTAACCCAGCAGGGCCAGACCTCTGTAGGCATCTCACACTATTTGTCTAACATTTGCTTCAGCAAAAATTTGCTGGAGCACTCTTCCCAGCTTCTCCAGTCTCACACATCCTGGCCAGCTGTTCCAAATCAGTGAAGATCCCTATCAGCAGAGAACAATCCTTTCCAGTGTAGGGGGGAGGTCAGCGCCCACCCTTCAGGGCTTCAGCCCCTGAGCCCACCCTCTGCAAGCTGCCAAGTCCAAAGAGAAGCCAAGGACAGGCTACCCCGCTTCCCGCCCTCCCTCCTCCAACAGCCAGCTCAAGAGGATTCCTTCACGGGGACGTCCCCCTGCAGCGAAGCCATGGAAACTTTGCCGTCTAAGGCTGTGGAATTCTTCGATCGGGCTCCTGCAGTTAATCATCACAGCTCCCTGGATGCCCAACTTGGGGCTTTAAAAGGTAGCACCAGAGCAAGAAGCACAAACATGTCAAGAGAGAAAAGAAAAAAAGACTTGAGGCAAGCTAAAAGATAACCAGCTCTAACAGTCTTCTAAGTAACTGAGTAATTATGAAAAGTGAAAGAAGAAAGAGGCAAATGAAAAATGCGTGGACCACAGCTTCAGGATTCCCAGCTAATGTTGTCTACATTCATATTCCAGATCCTGCAGGAAATGTTGCTTCCATTCCTAACCAAAGGGGTTGGTTTGTTTGAAACTTTCTTCTTTGAGCAAAACTGAAAATTCGGAGGCTCCTGTCCTACTTTGGAAAAACATGTTAGAGTCCAGAGCTGTGAGTATAAGGCTTTGGAACATTAACTCCAAAGATGCTAGAAGTGGCCTCTTAGGCCAGGTTGCCATGGTTTCTAGGAGAACAAACAGAATATGGCCCTAAAGAGAGGTAGGAGGGTGAACTGCCTTTTTCTTCTAATTGGAGTCCTTTCAAGAGCCAAGACAGGAGGGAGGGGAGGTAAAACGAAGCAAAGTTTACAGAAGGTTACAGGGGAAAGAAAATGGTCAGTCTTCATTCATAGTTCCCATTCTTCCTGGGGAGGCTAGGGTGAAGGCCATTTTCAGGATGATAAGGCACCATTTCGGGGAAGAGTTAAATCTAGGAATTACATAGGAAGATGAGCAAACTCTCCTTTATATCAAATGCCCAGCAAACCTAACCTAGGAGGCAGAGAGAACACAGGCTGTAACCGAGCTGCTCCGGGAAAGGCTAGGCCCTCCAAAGCCCCTGAGTCTCGCCCAGAAGTGATACATAGAGGCGCTGTTTCCCCAGAACTGAGGCCTACCCCTCTGGTCACTTCCTACACCAGCATCGGTGCACTGTCTCCCCAGGCCCTGGTTGGGACTCCTGATTCTCGCTCCAAAGGACCAGATGGGGCAGAAGAGTGTCAAGTGCCAGAATGCCACCACGTCTTTCCAGCAGGAGAGCTCAGCTGAACGGGGCCACCTGGCCTAGGAATTCCCTTTCATGCTCATGACAGCTCTCTGCATTGTACACGAACCCCCCTGGATGCCTCTTCCAGAGTTCCTGCCAGCTTGACTCACACTGGAGAGGTGGAAAGGACAGAGCTGACCAGGATTCTCTACACCCAGAAGCGGCGACTGTAGGACATGGTAGGTTAAGTACCATGTATGCCCTGCTAGCTTCTCAAAGCAGGGTAGAGCCAAGGCTTGACTGGCCACGAGCTAGGAGGCAGGTATATCAGTGACTGCACTCCAGAGTTAAATTCCTTGCCTTTTCAGGGAGCAGATCCTCTGCGTTTCCTACCAACTAGAGCAAACATCTCCCAGAACCCCAGTCCTCCCCCTTTGGGGAAAGCCTGATGGAAATCCCCTCATTTCACACTGAAGCTTCTAGCAGTCATACACTGTGCCAGGCACTGGGACAAAGAGACTGCAGTCCATGTGGGAAAACGGGGCAGATAACGCAAAGGAATCTGCATTAGGTGTCAAACGAAGGGTGGAAATGCCTCCCTTACCCATCCACCCGTGTGTATCCGGCACCTCCAAGGTCTGCCCCGCAGGCCAGCTGGCAGCCAGGATGAGATCACTCACAGAAACCCTACCCTCCAACTCT
This sequence comes from Madoqua kirkii, assembly GCA_006408675.1. Lineage (NCBI taxonomy): Eukaryota > Metazoa > Chordata > Mammalia > Artiodactyla > Bovidae > Madoqua > Madoqua kirkii. Next base: position 48,556 of record SJYC01134564.1, read on the forward strand.
GCGCCCCACCCACACCATATGCAAAGGGGAACTTTCCAGAGCTGCTCCATACAGCACACGGGTGTGCAGTGTGCCCCGAAAATGATGAGCCCGTAGTAAGCAGGGCACTGGGAGATGAGATATGCCAAGTTCTGCCAGGTGGGTTATGCATCCACGAGCTGGGTTCATCTGAAGGCAGCACCTTGCTAACACCGTTAGAGAGGTGCCTTACAGGCTGGCAGTGACACTTCGCCGTCAGCCTGACGCACTGCCTTGGGTCACTGGATTCTAAGAAATGCCTACGGAAGAAAAGCAGAAGTGAGCCCAGTGTGGCAGAGGCTGCACCCGAAGCGGCCGGCCCGCGGGCTGGGCCCTGCTGGGCTCGGCTGGGCACAGACCTGTCTGCGGCCCCGGGCTCTGCCCTGCGCGTCTTCCTAAGCAGCACTAGACTCGCCTCCCCTTAGCCACTCTCATCCAAATCCATCCCTCCTAGGCCTTAATTTTCCCATCTGGAAAAAGGAGATAGTGAAAGTAAGTAACTGACCTCATATTAGGTTGGGAGGTGATTACTTCTCTCATATACAAAGGCTCATTGCCTTTGGATGAAGATCAGGTGCATTAAAAAGCTTTAGCAGAATGGAGGCAACCAAGGCCGCCCCTTTGTCAGGGGCTCCCTCTGGGTACCTTGTTCTTACCCTTCTTAGTACCTGTTCTGGATCCTGGCTCTATGTACCAGGAGGATACTGATACTCCCTTCACTGATCTCTCCAGAATCTCCAACTTTTGCAGCCGTATCTGGGGAGTTCGCCTGAGGTTTTCTGGTGTCAGGTAAACCAAGGAGGAAGGTAGAAATGATCATGAGAGTCAAACACAACTGTGGTAAGAACTCATGTCTGCATACTGCTTTATAGTTTCAGAGCACTTTGACGTGATCTGAAACAGCCTTTAAGGATAAGCAGGACTATGGTGGGAAGAGACAGTTAGGGAGTATGGAATAGATAAGTACATACTGCTATTAATATATTCAAAATGGATAAACAACAAGGACCTACAGAATAGCACAAGAACTCTGTTCAATGCTATGTGGTAGCCTGCATGTGAGGGGAGTTTGGGGGAGAATGGATACATGTCTATCTTGGGCTGAACCCCTTTGCTATTCCCCTGAAACTATCACAACATTGTTAATTGGCTATGTCAATTTTAAACAAAAGTTTAAAATCTAAAAAACTAAAAGTAAAAAAGATAAACAGGACTGATGATATTCCTTCTACAGATTTTATCACACAGGGTCTTAAAGGTGATATAACTCAGTTAAGGCACACAAGCAAAGGAAGAGCCTGGAAACTAAGACACACTACACGTTACAAGCTCCTATTTAAAAAGTAGACAAAAACCAAAATAAGAGATGAGAGCAGCCGATATGAAACAATCAGATAATTTTAGGTCCCGCCCAGGACACTGGAGCCGGGAGGTTCCTACCCTGATGAGCTCAGAGGGTTAGCATAGGTGCTCCACTCCCTTTGAAAGGGAGCTGTGAGACACCCTGAAGATAAGTCACCATTGGAGTCGGAGCCACCTTGGGCGCACAGACTGTGGTCCAGATAAAGGCTCCAAAGCTCTAGTGCAACGAGGGGCTGTAGGAGGGAAAGCAGAGAAGGGAGAACAAAAACAGGAGGAGGGAAGGCTCAGAGAAAGGAAGAGCGCCTTCTAAGGGAACTCCCAGGTACAAAAGTCTAAGAAAAGAAGACCGGACACGTGTCTCTTCAGAAGCCCTGAGATTATCGCAGAAATACTGACCTGCCAAGCAGGAGACAGAAATGACACGGACTGGTAAGAAGAAATAGACAAAGTGTACAAAAGCTCAAAAATATAAACAGGAAATCCAAAGCTGCTCTAGAATCTCTCTACCCTGTGCCTGCAGCACTGACAATGGAGTGCCTCTGGGGACAAGGCCAGCTCTGTCCCCTGGAAGGCAGCAAAGGCAGGCTCGATGCCCAGGTAACTCCGCTCTCTGTTCCCATGAGCACTTCTGAGTCTGCTGATGTCAGCACACTAAGTACCTGTTGAGAAGAGACTTCTGGAAGGGTGAAAGCCAGTAGAGGCTTCAGAGCAGAGTTTACAAACAGCACGCTCAGCTGCACCTGCCCTCACCTTCTGGGACAGTGACCCCCTCTGTGTTCTACTGCAGGGAAAGAAGCTGCTCTCTCCATATTATTGCAAATTATGATGCACCGGAAGAAAAGATTAAAGAAAAGGGAGCATTCATCAACAGATGAATGGATAAACAAAATGTTGCATATCCAACACTGTATCAATCGATGCGATGAAATATCATTCAGCCTTAAAAAGGAATGAAATTCTGATATATGCCACAACATAAATAAAACTTGAAAAAGTTATGCCAAGTACAGACGCTAGAAACAAAGGACCAGCACTGCATGAGTTCACTTATGCAAAGTGCCTACTCTAGACAAATTCATAGAGACAGGAAGCAGCGTGGGGGCTGCCTAGGCTCAGTTGGGGGTGGGGGCTGGGTGGTGTACACGGATTACTGTTTAATGGTACAGTTTTTATTTGGGATGATGAAAAGTTCTGGAAATGGATAGTGGTGATGGTAGCAAAACAATGAGTATAATAAATAACCACTGAACTGTGCATTTAAAAAATGGTTAAAAAGGGTACATTTTATGTGTATTTTACCATAATAAATTTTTTTTAAGAGATGAGGAAGCAAACGGAATAGCGTTGGTACAAAGAGGTGAGAAGGGAAGAAATAGTCTAGCTCAGGACTGTGGAACCCACTTGCTGCGGCCACCAGGAGCTCAGCCCCATCTTGGCAGCAGAGGCAGAGGCCCAGTGGCCCAGAGGGCAGCTATCCCAGACTCGCACAGAGCTGAGAGCCCACGGAGGGTCTAGCACATCAGATAACTCACCATCCTGACACAGAGGCGTGGCCAGGCCGAGGGGAGGGGAAACCAGGCTTTCGGAACACCATGCTCTGTGTTGGGGCAGCCAGTGGCATAGAAGAGTGGTCAGGGCAATGCTCAATGCATCCTTTAAAGCAGCAGATAAGAGTCAGCCTTCATCTACTCATTCTCCCGAAGTCGCCCCATTATCAGCTCAGGGCATGTCAGTTTCTGCTTAGACCAGGCATAGCTTCCTGACTCTCGATGAAAATACAGGGTCCCCAGTCTTTCTGAGTACATTATGTATGACCTCCCCTGATCCTCCCAACAAACCTGGGAAGCAGATACCACCCCCCTTATTTTACAAAAAAGAAAACTGGTTAAATAACTTGTCTCTGGCCACAGGGCTTCCCTGGTGGCTCACATGGTAAAAGTGTCTGCCTGCAATGCGGGAGAGCAGGGTTCAATCCCTGGTTCAGGAAGAACCCCTGAAGAAGGAAATGGCAACCCACTCCAGTACTCTTGCCTGGAAAATTTCACGGATGGAGGAGCGTAGTGGGCTAGAGTCCATGGGGTCGCAAAGAGTCGGACACGACTGAGTAACTTCACTTCACTGGCCATGTAGTAAAGCAGGGCCAGAATCCAAATCAGAATGTGACAAGGGCCACGCTTTTCCCCCAATGTTGCCTTGAAGGTGCTTTCCAGACACGAGGGCTCTTTAGCTCAGTCACCTTTCAAGATACAGTGCAGTGATAAATCCCGGATCCACCATCACTACCTGCTTGACCCTGGGAAAGTTATTCTCTGTACTTCCATTTTAGCATTGATAAAATGGGGATAATAATAGTAACCCCACTTAAAATACTTGACAAGATTTTAAGATAATTAAATAACCTCTCTAAAAGCACACGGTGCTGCCACATAGTAAGTACTCAGACATAATTACTATGGCTATTATTTAATGCTATCAATCAGTCCATTTCAACTGCTGGGTCTGGAGTCACTAGAGGCCTGCTCACCAGTCAGAGAGTGCGTGGCGATACACTGCAGTATTTCCCTTGCTTCTGCTTAAGGAAGAAATGAACACCTTAAGGTCACCCAGATTAATCTCCTCTCCAGTGTTAGAAAAGATTCTCTTCTTACTGTTCCCTAAAGCACCTACTCTCTCTCATATTAAACTGGGACCTAATTTGTGATCTCCACCATCAAAGTGATTGGCATGCAGTCTCACAATCTTATAAACACCTTTAAAAAAAAAAAAAGACTAACTGTGGCTGTGCTGGGTCTTCACTGCCGCGTGGAGCCTTTCTCTAGTCGCGAGCAGGAGCTCCTCGTGGGCTGTGGGACGCGGGCTCCTCACCGTGCCGGCTTCTCCTGCGGTGCAGAGTGAGCTCCAGGATGCTTTAGTGGTTATGCTGGGCGTGTGGGCCTAGCTGTCCTGCAGCAGGTGGGATGGTCCCAGACTGGGGGTCAAACCATGCTCTCTGCACTGGCAGACGGAGTCTTAGCCACTAGACCACCCTGCAAGCCCAATCACCATTTTTTAATGTGCGTTTGCTCAGTCGCTCAGTCATGCCCCACCCTTTGCAACCCCGTGGACCGTCACCCACCAGGCTCCTCTGTCCATGAGGTTTTATAGGCAAGGACACTTGACCAGGTTGCCTTTTCCTAATCCAGAGGTTCTTCCCAACCCAGGGATCGAACCCAGTCTCCTGCATTGGCAGGTGGATTCTTTACCACTGCACCACCTGGGAAGCTCACCTTTCTTAATAGCTGTTTTCATCCCCTTTAAACGGTTGAGGAAGTGGAGGCCCCAGTCCTACAGCAAACTAAAGTCCTATAGCAGTCAAGCCAGGCCACGAACTCAGGTTTGCCTGCCTCCTGCTCTCAGCTCTTACATGGACACTTCTGCATCAGAGAAGAGCGGCAAAGTCTGCACACGGTAGAGGGGAAAGTAGGTGTGGCTGAGTCCACACACCTGGGCTGGACTCTGCCCAACTCCTCCCGCAACGGCATTCACCATTTGGTGAGCACGGAGCATCCGATGAAGACTGCTGTGTGTCATGCACTGTTGACTTACCTTCACAGATAGGAAACCAGAGGGGCATTTGTGCTCACAACCGCTTAAGAGGCAAGTTTCACTTTCATACTGTCTGTTGCTTTTCTTTTTCTCCTGTTTCTCGGAGCCTCAGTTTGCTCATGTTTAGATAGGAATCAATATTCACTCCCATTTAATTTTCTTCAATAAATGAGTCCCTACTAAGTTCCAGATCTTGTTTTAAGCATAGGCATGTAGTAATAAGAGAAACTAAAAATTTTAATGTCTACTTTGGATTTTATAGGAAATTATGAAGATTAATGATTCAAAATGACTTAACAGCATCTACTCAATAAATGGTAATAGCTATTACTTTCTTCTGTGTCACAGTCTCAACCTTTTTTAAGTGCCACATTTCCTATTATCTTCATTCTTTTCTTTCTTTCTTTCCATTTTCATCCCCACCCCCTCCACACTAGTTTAGAAGTTACATTATTCCTAGTTTTTGTGTTAGCCTAGAAATCTTAAGAATCTTAGAATGTACATTAACTTAGAAACTTCTGATAACCAATATCTTTAACCTCTTCCCAAACTACACTAGGAGCTTAGAACACTTGGACTCTATCTTCCAATTTATATGCTATTGTTACTGGCAATTTTAATGTATCGCTTCATTTTATTGTTAGAAATTAGACACTGTTATCCTTATTTTGGTTTTAATAGATTTAGCACCATGTTTACAACTTCCTTTGCTCATCATTCTTCCTTTTGGGTAATTTTTCTTCTTCTTGAACTATTTCCCTTAGAAGTTGCCTTCGTGGACATCTTACTGGTAGAAACCTGGTTTTGTTTGTCTACAAAGGGCTTTATTTTGCCCTCATTCTTCACAGATTTCCACTGATGACAGAATATTGTTATAGCAGTTTTTTGCTTCAGAACTTTGAAGATACTATTTCACCATTCCTCTTGCTTTTATTGTTGAAGTTGAAAAATCTATTTTCAGTCTAATTGTCATTCCCTTAAAGTAATTTATCTTTCTGGTTACTTTAAAAATTATTTATCACTGGTATTTTATAGTTTCATTATTATGTGTCTAATGGTGAATTTTACATATCTTTCTTGGGATTCTTTAGGCCTCACAAGTATATTAATAATGATTCAGTTCAGTTTAGTCGCTCAGTCGTGTCTGACTCTTTGCGAGCCCATGAATCACGGCACGCCAGGCCTCCTTGTCCATCACCAACTCCGGGAGTTCACTCAGACTCATGTCCATCGAGTCAGTGATGCCATCCAGCCATCTCATCCTCTGTCGTCCCATTCTCCTCCTGCCTCCAATCCCTCCCAGCACCAGAGTCTTTTCCAATGAGTCAACTCTTGGCATGAGGTGGCCAAAGTACTGGAGTTTCAGCTTCAGCATCATTCCTTCCAAAGAAATCCCAGGGCTGATCTCCTTCAGAATGGACTGGTTGGATCTCCTTGCAGTCCAAGGACCTTCAATGATTATACCTCATCAATTGTCATAAGTGTATATTTTCATCTTTTTACTCTATTCCCAGTGTAGGCAAACTGGGCCAAATCTGACCTGCTATCTCTTTTTGTGAAGAAAGTTTTACTGGCACACAGCCACAGCCTTTCATCTCTATATTGTCTCTGACCGCTTTACAACAGCAGAGCTGAGTAGTTATAACAAAGACCATGTGGACCACAAAGCTTAACATATTTACTATTTGGCCAATCTCTGTTCTATATTCTATACCTCTAATTATTTAACATTTTATCAATGATTATACCTCATCAATTGTCATAAGTGTATATTTTCATCTTTTTACTCTATTCCCAGTGTAGGCAAACTGGGCCAAATCTGACCTGCTATCTCTTTTTGTGAAGAAAGTTTTACTGGCACACAGCCACAGCCTTTCATCTCTATATTGTCTCTGACCGCTTTACAACAGCAGAGCTGAGTAGTTATAACAAAGACCATGTGGACCACAAAGCTTAACATATTTACTATTTGGCCAATCTCTGTTCTATATTCTATACCTCTAATTATTTAACATTTTCCATCTTCATGTCTTCCATCTTCCATTGTCTATGTAATTACTCAGAACTATTTTACACTTCATTAATTTTATCTTTGGCTGCAAAATACTATTTCAAGCAAATCATAAATGTTAATTTCTTTTATTGTATTTTTTTTCATTTTTAGCTGTTCTGTTTGAATATCTGCCTCGTCAATTGAGTTTCCTATCCCTGTATTATTTCAATACTCTACTTCTTTCAACATATTAAATATATTCTATATTTTTCTATATCCAATAACGCCAACATTTGCAATTTTTGTGGGTGTGATAGGTGAAGAATTATTTTTGCTCTTCAACTTCACTTAATCAGAGAAATGCAAATCAAGGCCACTAAGAGATATCCATAGACAGCATCACTGACTCAACGGACATGAATCTGAGCAAACTCCAGGAGACAGTGGAGGACGGGGGAGCCTGGCACGCTGCAGTCTGTGTATGACGTCACAAAGAGTTGGACACGACTTGAGTCTGACGATATCAGGTACTCTAAAGGACATGGACCAAGAGCAAGTCTTACACTTTACTGCTAGAAGCAAAACCACTACAAACATACTAGGAAACAATCTCTCATTATCTTGTAAAGCTGAATATCCACATACCAAGACCTAGCAATTCCCTTCTGAGACTTGCACAGGAAAACATGAACAAGAAAGTCTGTGGTAATCCTGTTCTTTATGCTGAAAAAGGGTGGTAGTCTCCACCAACAGACTAGTGCGTGACAGTAAAAATGGAGGAACTGCAGCTACGCTGAACAGGGACAAACTCAGTATTACAATATTGAGTGAAAATAAGCTCCAGAAGACGGTACACAGTATATTTTTTAATAAAGAATATGAAGTAAGATTAAATAATATATTTGGTTAGGCATACATAGGTTTATGAAAAGGAACGGTAAACACAAAATTCTGGATGGTGGTTGGGATAGGTGATAAGGTAAGGGGCTAGCCTAGAAAGGGCGCATGCTGCTGCTGCTAAGTCACTTCAGTCGTGTCTGACTCTGTGTGACCCCACAGATGGCAGCCCACCAGGCTCCCCCGTCCCTGGGATTCTCCAGGCAAGAACACTGGAGTGGGTTGCCATCTCTTTCTCCAATGCGTGAAAGTGAAGTTGCTCAGTCATGTCTGACTCTTAGTGACCCCATGGACTGCAGCCTACCAGGCTTCTCCGTCCATGGGATTTTCCAGGCAAGAGTACTGGAGTGGGGTGCCTTTGTCTTCTCCGAGAAAGGGGCACATAGGTGGATACAAAATATGGGTGGGATCTCGTTTTTGGACTGGGTGATGCGAGTTCAGCATTTTTGGACTGGGTGGTGTCTTCAACAGGTACATTAATACATTAACATAAATAGTAAAAGAGAGGCATGCATAAACCAGTCAAGAAAATGTATCATGAACCATTCATTCATTTTTGTGCATCAGAGAAATAAAAGGAAGAAAAAAACTGAGGTAGATACCAGAGAGAGAAGTAGATTTCCACTATTTCTGCCTGTAACATTTTTAGTCTACATCATCAAAGACAGTCATGGATCTACCAAAAGTCAGCAACTCTTAGATGCGCCCTTAGATGCCCTAATTTCCACAGTCTAAAAACTGACATTTAACAATACAATGAATAGACTGCATGTGACCATATTAGCTAATAACATTATCAACCAGTGTAGCAATTCTGATTTTCAGGGGTGGGGTGGTATGGAAGCAGGGCAGAAGGTCGGATCTGCATTATTCCTCTAGAGACCTGAGAGGCAGAAAGCTGGGCTGGAAAGAAGGTGGGAGGGAGTGCTCAGCAGGGACCTGGTTTCCGGCTCTGGGTAGGGAGAAGTGAGGAGAGGCATTCCAACTCACAGTGCAGGGAGATAGCAACCAGCGACAGAGGAAGCCGAAGCACCAGTGCTCTCTGGGTGCAGAGTGAACTGGCTCAGAGGACCCCCCACGGAGACTTGGTCCTCTGCTGCCAAGGCCTCACCCAGGCATGAGGCTCTGCAGGGCGGGCCCCGGGGTGGCGGTCAAGGAGCCTCAGCGCCCTGGCCCGAGCAGACCCCAGCCAACTTGCCAGTCTGGCAGAGCCCCTAGAAGGCCTCGTGCCCGGAGGCGTCTGGGGCAGTGGATGCCAGGCCCTCCAAGCCTGGAGCAGGCGGGTGTCCAAACCCGCTGTGGCCCAGCGGAGCTCAGTCTCACCGCAGCCTGCCCAGGACCTGCTCTCCACCTCCCCTTGGGCGACCCCCAGGTCCCTGCCCGCCATTAGCACACCTTTAAAGATTCAAAATTACATGTCATCTAATATCTATATTAAACATTTCCCAGTTGTTCCAGAATGTCTTTTATGGTCTTATTTTTTTTTCTGACCCAAGATCCAATTAGGTTTACGCACTGCATTTGACTAAAATACCTCTTTAAATCTAAAGAGGTTTCAGCCTCCCTACCCTTCTCTCCAAACACACAATTTTAATGTTTTTTTTTAATATTTTAATAACTTTTTGAAGTCTCAGGTGTGACATAGAGAATAACTCTCATTCTACCCCAGCAGACTTTTTTTTTTTTTTGGTTGCTAACGTCCAGAGATTCCTGCCTTATTTCTTACTCGGTTTTTCAACATTTCCGGCTGATGACATCAAATAATAGTCTAACTACCAACTAATTTCATACCTCTAAACATCTGATAGATTAGCTTTAAAAAGGTGACCATACTAAGTGCTGGTAAGGATGCAGAGCAAATGAAATCATCATGCAGTATTGGTTCAAAATAGTATAGCCACTTTGGAAAACATTCTAACAGTTTCTTATAAATTATAACTCTAAAGAAGGGAAGAATTTTCCCACAAAAACCTGAGTCCAATATTTATAATGAATTTATTCACAATGTCCAAAAACTTGGAAACAAATAAAATCTCCTTAAACTAGTGAACAGATAAACAAACTGAAACAATGGACATCTATGCTCTGTAATACACACTCGAGACCCAAAAGAACACAGGAGGATCTGACATGTGTCGTGCTTAGTGAAAGTCAGACACAAAAAGATCACATTCTGTGCAATTCCATCAGTAGGATGTGTGGGAAAGGCAAATATTGTGGTTCAGTATGTCATGGCACATCAGGGTTTTTCGTAAGACAATAGACCCTGATGCTGGGAAAGACTGAAGGCAGGAGAAGGGGATGACAGAGGATGGCTGGATGGCATCACTGACTCAGTGGACATGGGTCTAAGCAAGCTCTGAGAGATGGTGAAGGACAGGGAAGCCTGGCGTGCTGCAGTCCATGGGGTTGCAAAGAGTTGAGCAACTGAACAACAATCTCATGGTGGCGGTGATTATAGGATGATCACTTTTGTCCAGACTCACAGGACTGCACACCAAAAAGTGTGACTTTTATCACATAGGAACAGTTAAAAAGTGAATACATTTGTTAAATGGGCATGTAAAGAAATAAAAAAGAAGAGCTCTCATTCTAGATTTGTCTTTCATCTCGTGATTAGAATCAGGATAAACATTTTGACAACATAGGTGATGTGATAGAACTTCTTATAGCAAGACCATCAGGAGGAATTAGCGCCAGGTGTTTCCGCTACTGCTGACGTTTGGTTATTTGGTTAAGGTGGTCCCTGCGGACTTGCCCTATTGTAAAGACAGGTGTCTCCTTTTCTAGGGGGTAACCGTAAGGCAACACCCTAATACCAGCCTTTCACCCAGTAGTCTTGGCATCCATTAGTTAAGTCTAGCCCAAATCAGCTATTACTTTAGGGCCGCAAACGGGTAAGTTTAAAGTTCTGTCCTCACTTCCACACTTCATTGGCATTTATCTTTACAGGGTTTTCTCTCCCCACTCCTCCCTGCTCCTTTTGAACTTTCAGAATGGACTCAAGGAATCTTTTATTCAGTGTCTTACACTCTATTACATTCCCAGTCCCACACGTGGAATCAGCCATTTCTCCAAGGAGCATTGCTTTCTTTTAATGGAAAGTGGTACTTAGAAATAAAATTCTGAGCACTAGGTGTGTTCAGTGCTACTGCACAGCATTGCTTCTGGATCCTTCCAGGGAACAGACCAAGGAGATTCATTAAAAAATCATAGGGCTTTGCCTCACCTCCCCCATTTTTGTCTCTTTCCAGAGTGAAACTCTGATTTCCAGAAACATCAACATAGTTACTTCTTTGAGCCAGCCTACAATAATCAGAAAAGCTTCCATTTTAATTATACCAATACCACAAAGTTCTCTGAGACTTTTTTGCAGTTCTTTTTATCCTTAGAATATACATATCAGTATGGATATAGGGTCAGGGCACCAAACTAAAAAACTACTAGAATTAACTCTCTTATTTGTAATCAAATTGATATTCAGTTAGGATCTTTATTTCTGTTGCAATCAGCTTTAGAGTCTGCTTTTTTCTTTCTTTCTGATCTAATTTGTGAATACATAAAATATTTGCCTGGTTCAAAATTCAAAACAGTCTAAAAAGCTATCCGTAAAGTTTCATGCCAATCTCTAGCCTCTCTAACTTGTTTCTACCTACCCCCTATAGGTATCCATTTTAACTAATTAATTTCTGGTTTATCCTTCCTGTGTGTATGTATGTATCAGTTTGCAAAAAAAAAAAAAAAAGGCCATATTTCTCCCACTTCTTCAACCCAAAAATGGCATACTATGCACATTCTTTTGCATCTTACGGTTTTTACTTAATAACATATCCTAGGTATCACATATCAGATCACAGAGCTCCTGCTCATTTTTTTGGCTGCATAGTACTCCATTGTGTCTATTACAGATGGACATTGATAGTTTCCAGGCTTCCTAAGTGGCATGGTGATAAAGAATCCACCTGCAATGCAGGAGACATGGAAGACACGCTTAGATCCCTGGGTCATGAAGATCCCCTGGAGTAGGAAATGGCAACCTGCTCCACTATTCTCGCCTGGAAAACCCCACCGACAGAGAAGCCTGGCTACAGTCCTTGGGATCACAAAGAATCACACACAACTGAGTGCACACACATAGAGACATTGATCATTTCAATGATTTCCTTATTACCAATATGCCTTAAATAATTACCTTGTGCACCTGTCTTTCTGTATTTGTGAATGTGCATTTTCTGGATAAATTTCTAGAAACAGGACTGCTGGGTAAATGCATATGTTGTTTTTTTAGATATTGCTTATTTGCTCTCCATAGGAGTTGTATACTAGGTGGCTCCCCTGACTGGAAAAGGCAATGGCACCCCACTCCAGGACTCTTGCCTGGAAAATCCCATGGATGGAGGAGCCTGGTAGGCTGCAGCCCATGGGGTCACTAAGAGTTGGACACAACTTGAGCGACTTCACTTTCACTTTTCACTTTCATGCACTGGAGAAGGAGATGGCAACCCACTCCAGTGTTCTTGCCTGGAGAATCCCAGGGACAGGGGAGCCTGAGAGGCTGCCGTCCGTCTATGGGGTCACACAGAGTCAGACACAAGTGAAGCAACTTAGCAGCAGCAGCACCCCTGACACTGATTTTGCAGGTGGAAGATCACAGCAGGATGCTATGAAGTGTTCTAAGCTGAGCGTTTCCCTGAGCTTATCTGAGAGTCTGTAACCTCCTCGCCAATTAACACATTACCCTAAGCTCCCTCTGCCCTGAGTGATGCAGCACAAGAATGCCAAAGCAAAGTAGTCTCACTGATTTCATCCCAGTCCGTCTCCCTGAATTATCCCAAAGATTTTTGTACTTAACTTGGGAAACCAGAGCAGAGAGAAATGAGAGGCTGAAGACTATAGTCAGAGAAGAATTAAGACTGAAAAGAGTCCAAACAGGGGTGGGGGTACTGTTGCCCCCAACACCTGCGTACTCACCTCCCTGTTTTCTCCTTTGGCCTGTCTGATCCGCCCCTGTTCCAGACAAATTGCCTGCACCAGCTCCTCCCCTGGCTGGCAGTCATCTCTGGTTCTATTTAGGTCCCATCCCCGCTAGTCATTTCTGCTTCACCATGTGCAGAGGAAATAAGTCCGTGGGACAACAATGGTTCATGCAGGCCAAGAGGAAAGAGGAGACAGAGAGATGCCTGGAGAGAAAGTGAAGCACAAAGATTCTGCAACAGCCTTCTGGACCGCAGCCTGCTTTCCTCCTCTAACCTGCTCTGCAGCAGGGGGAAATGAGCGGGGAAGGGACAGCATCCCAGCTGACTCTGCTTCCCTGGGACCCCTGCCTTGCTCGTCCCTCCCTCCTTCTTACCCCCATCCAGCAAATACCCATCAGAGATGACAGGAGTCAGTGCGGGTCTGAGGAGCAGGGAGCGGGAGCAGGCAGGGAAGGGAGCCAGCGGGCTGGTGGAGGAGGTCGGAGGCGGGAAGCAGTCCTCCAGGGAAGGCAGTGGGGCCTAGGAGGGGCACTCCTCTAACAAGCTGAACCCAACACTGGGGCCGACCTAAGCCAGACAGGACTCAGGGTGCTGGGACCAAGAAGGAACACCCTCGCTTTCTCCCTCCAAGGCCTGGTGGGTCTAGAATGCCCTCAGCAGGCAGGCCTTCTGGGTCAAAGGCCAGGGGAATAAAAAAATTAAAAAAAAAAAAACGAAAAGGGCCCACGGGGGTTGCTGAGAGAAGCCGAATTATTCTCGAATAAGAGGCAGTTTCCTCTGTAATAGCTGAAACGCTGGCAGGTGGCAGCGGGTCAGGGCTGGGCTGAGTGGCCCAGGATCCCTCTTCTTCTCAAGGGGCCGCGGCGAGAGAGGCCGAGTCCCGGTCCTCCGCGCTTGCTCTGGGTCCCAGCCTGCAGCACTTGCTTCTTCTGCCCTCCTGGGCCCTCCCGTTCTGACTTTCTTGTACACGCAAGGCCATCGGCCCCTGACAAACCTGACTCAGCACTCCCTCCCCGCAACACCGGGGGAGGGGGCTTTCCCGGCCCGAGAGGGGGCCGGAGACCGCAGGGGAGCCAGGAGTCAGCCCGGTAACCAGGCCCCCCCAGACACCATCTTCTCCTGCCCACAAAAACTGACTGCGCCCTCGGTGCTGAGAAGCTAGTGCGGAAAAGCGAACTGTGCTCATCCTGCTGGGTTCTGAACCCAGCCAAGGCCGCGGAGACGGTAACCGGGAGAAGGTACCAGGCTCCGGGCACCCCCAGGGGCAGGGAACCGTGCTCGGCCCGGAGCCCCGGGTGCCGGATGCGCTCAGACCCCGCAGGCCCGGGGCAGGGCGGCGGCCGGGCGTGGCCGCGGCGGAGGGGGCGCAGCGCGGACACGCCCCGGGCCGGCCGGGCGGGCGTGGGGACCGGGGAGACCCTTGACCCGCGCCCGCGGCTCAAAGCGGCAGCCGCGCCCCGCGCGTCCGGGAGCGCCTCCGCGAGGCCGCCGGGGTTGACCCCGGGTCAGGGCCCGGCGTGCGAGGCCGCCGCGCGAACGCGGGGGTTACAGGCAGCCCGAGTGGGAGATGACACGGGGCGCGGAGGAGAGGGTGGTTTCGGGTTGTGCTTCTGCAAGATGGTGGCGCGGAGGACCGGGCTCCCCGGCCAAGAAATGAGCTCCTCTCCCTGGCTTTCCTTAGGACCCAGGCGGGGTCCTGCCGTGGGCCTCCTGCCCGCGGGGTAAGGTCCCCCTAGCTCCTCCCGCAGAGTCTAGGGAGAGGCGCGGTCTGACCTGGCAGGAGTGCAGGCAGCCCCGTCATCCACAACCCCAGAATGGAAACGGGTTCCTGTTGCTTCCCGGCCTCTAGGTCTGCTCTCCCCAAAACCTTCCGCTTCCTTCTTTCCAGGTTCTAACCTCTCGCCTTTAAGACTCTTCCGACCAAACTGGCTGCGAGGGCGGGCGCTCGGTTCCACACACCTGCACTCTCCAGCCAGCCTCGGGGGGCAGGATCGGCTCCCCAGCACCCTTCACCAGCCCCAGAGCGCGCTCCGTGGGCCGCCAGCCCTGGCCGGCCGCCGGGGCAACCCGCCTCCCACACTTTCTCCCCGGGCCCCTGCCCCGGAGGCCCCTCTCCCCAGGGCCTGCCGCAGCCTAGGATGACCTTGGTAAAGAGGGCCTCGAGCTGAGGGGGCGATGGGGGCAGGGAGCTCCAAGTGGTAAGGACCAGAAGGGGCGGCTCCTGAAGGAGAGAGACCGTCTCTCCCGGCCAGGCACTCCACTCAGGCGAGGTGGGTGCGGTGGGGGTTTCCGGTCCCTTTGGCGCCCTCACCGCCGCGGGGCCTACGACGTCAGCTGAGATCCCCCCTACCGGGCTGGCGGGCACTAACTTCAAGTTACTGTGAGTCTGGCAGGTATGCCCGGGAGGGTGGTGATCCTGGCCAGCAGAGTGCCCACTCTCTCCCAGGATGTGGCCAGCCACTCCCGCACCCCGCACCCTCCACAGGCGGCATGAGCGCGGTGGATCCTTCAGAGAGATGACGGAGGCGTCTGTGAGGCTGGACTCGCCAGCAGAGGATGCCAGCTTGCCTCCTCCACCCCAGGGCGAGCCAAGTATTTGAGTGTGTTTGTGAACCAAAAGGAGGGACAATCCCAGCATGAATTTCTAGCTCTTCATCAAGACAGCACAGAGGCCCAGGACACTGGGACCCTCCTAATGTTGCCTGTGGCCCACCCTAACCACCCAACACCTGCCAGCCCGGTGAAACTGCACTTTCCAACTTCACCCCTTCGCCTTTCTCCTCTTTGGGAACAGCTATGTATGGGGCGGTGCCCTCAGAGACACTCATACAGTTGGTTCTTGATGCTCTGCATACACTCAAACAACAACACTATGAGGGAACTCCTAGCTTTTTCCACGGCTAATTATAAGACGTGAAAGACTGAGGATGTTTTGCAAGTGGTAGAGAGAAACTGCTGAGGTTTCTCTACAAAGCCAAATAAAATGTACGCATTCCCCTTCCCCACCCCCAACTTCTCCAAGCTCGAACCGCCACTCACCCCCCAGGGAGCCCTTTCTCAGCCCCCAGAGCTGCCCTTCCTTCCTGTTGAAGATTTCATACTCAGTTGTTTTTGGTTGGTTTTGTTTTTGTTTCTTTTTTTTTTTCAATCTCTCTTTAGGTCTTTCAAGAACCGGAGCAGACACGGAAAATACTTCTGCAACAGTTTTGCAACAGTTTTCCATTCTGTGTCTCACTCCCAAGCCAAGGGGCAGGGAGGGCAGGAACATGGGGGAAAACAAATGCTTTTGCCAAAAGCTCAATTTAGGTATGAAAAATACAGACCCTCCACTTCCCTACCCCCACAGCCTAAGAATGACAACTAGGGGG